>JASDQU010689451.1:60832-74101 GCA_032191745.1 Picea mariana | reverse complement strand
GAATAAATATATGAAAATATTACTCAATGTTCTTTAGTTTGTTTTGTGCAATTCCTCTAGGTGTCACTACTTGGAACCTCTTAGAAAAGGAGTTATAGTAAAAATGGCATACCTTGATGAATTGTAGCTTATTCTAGAGAGAAACCTTGTAGAGCATGCCCCACACAAAATATTTGTTGAATGGATCTAAAATAGTTACACAGAATACTACAGAATGTACTCTAACCAATACATTTGGTATTACTGAATTTGGATCTGTTATGAATAATTTATGATGTTTTTACCCGAAACACCTTTTTTAGACTAGTTTCAGGGCTAGCCACAAACCCTATTTTCCACGGAGTGTAACTCCAAAATTAAAATGACCCACAAGTTGAAATTGATACCACAGGTAGTTGGATATGTTTCCTCAATGGCCTATCAATTTCATGGTCTTAATCATTCTAGAAAAGTATTTATTGTGAAAATGGTGAGATGACTTGTAAATAACATACCTTAGAAAGCAACATCAAAATAATTTATCCTCCCTTGAATTCCGGCCTTCTTTTCTTCACCTTCCCTCTGAAATTTAGCTTAGATATCCTTTGGTTACCTCATTCACCTATATATATTCAATATTCTCAAGTGTGATATGAAATAGAGAGCCTTGCCTCTTATTTATACTCTCCAAGTAGCTTCCTTAGAAGCATCTTCTAGGTCATTTTTCCCACTTTCCTGGTGTTGTGTATCCATCTAAAGTTGATTGCCAAATTTAAAATCTATGTGCCTGTATATATGTTTTCATCCTTATGCTCCAAAATGCATACTTTTGTCCATTAAACTGTGGTATTCCATTTTTATACAAGTTGTTTCTCTCCACAATCTACCTTTCAGTGGTTAAACTGATTTCTAAAGGAACCGCATCTGATACCAATTGTTGGATTACTGAGAGGGGGAATGAATCAGTAATAGAACAATTTAATCATTTTTAAACATATAATCCAAGTGTTATATCAGTGTATCATTATCATCCAATAACTGCAAAGTAAATAAGCAATGAACAAATGAACAATCATACACATACACAGCACACCAGTGTTTTACGTGGAAACCCAAAGCGGGAGAAAACCACATAATGCTTTTTCTTATATGTCTTGAAGAATTACATTCATTGGAAGCACCAACTTCCCTCTTTTTTTCAGCTGCAACTGGAAGGAGGCTCCAACCCCCTTATTTCTTAGGCTACAACCCGAGGGAGGCTCCAACTCCTCTATTCTCTGGCTACAACCAGAAGGAGCCTACAACCCCCTATGTTCTTCGGCTACAACCGGAAGGTGGCTACAACCAGAATGTGGCTACAACCACCTATCCATGCCTCGTCCAACCACTTTGAAGTAGAAGTAGAATGATGGAACCACTATCACACTATCACTATGAGATATGCCACTGCAAACTTGTATCAATAAACCTAAACCATGCATCAACCATGCATCAACCTATACCTAAACCTGTAATCAACCTGTGCCATAAACAAGTGCATAAACCATGCACCAACCTGTACCAAACAGCCTGTAATAAACTTGTACCATAAACAAGTGCATCCAACCATGTACCAAGTATGTACCAATCATGTGTCAACTACTCATCACCTATGATTCATTAATATGTCCCAACATCATTAACTATACACCTCATGTATGTGCCAACTCATCAACTACTTGTCTCAACCATGTACCCAACATGTACCTTAACAAAAATACCTCATCACTTTCATTATCCAAATATGATTTGTAACTCTGTAATAGACTTGTTGTATATGATCACATACCTACAAACTTTCCTTAACTTTCACAACAAGAGACTAGCATTTTCATCAAACTTTTCTTTAGTCTCACATGACTAGTTTGGGATTAGTCAACAACGCTAAATTGAAATAATCATAACTATGTACCTATAATGAATAAAGATCTGAAATAGTACACAATGTTCTTCGTTTTGTTTTATGCAATTTCTTTAGGTGTCACTACTTGGAACATCTCAGAAAAGGATTTATAGCAAAAATGGCATACCTTGTTAAATTCTGGCTTATTCTAGAGAGCGACCTTGTAGAGCGTGCCCCGCACAGAATATTTGTTGAATGGATCTGAAAATTTTACAAAAAATACTAAAGACTGTACTCTAACCAACACATTTGGTCTTACAAAATTTGGATCTTTTATGAAGAATTTATGACGTTTTTACTCGAAACACCTGTTTTAGACTAGTTTAAGGACTAGCCACAAACCCTATTTTCCACGGAGTGTAACTCCAAAAATAAAATGACCCACAAGATGAAATATTTACCATAGATACTTGGATATGTTTCCTCAATGGCCTATCAATTTCACAATCTAAATAATTCTAGAAAAATCTTTATTTTGAAAATGGTGAGATGACCTGTAAATAACATACCTTAGAAAGCATCATCAAAAAAATTTATCCTCCCTTGAATTCCGTCCTTCTTTTCTTCACCTTCCCTCTGAAATTCGGATTAGATATCCTTTGGTTATCTCAATCACCTATAGATATTTAATATGATCAAGTGTGCTATAAAATGAGAGAGCCTTTCCTCTGATTTATACTCTCCAAGTAGCTTCCTTAGAAGCATCTTCTAGGTCACTTTGCCCACTTTCCTTATTTTAGGGTTAACCCACTTTTAATTTATCCATTAAATTTATTATTTAAATAATTTCTTTTGTATTCACTTTGAATTATAGTACACTCATCACTTCACTTTATTATTTACCTTCTAAAATCTCTTAAACCACTTTGACTACTTTGACCTTTTGAGGCTTCTAGATGACATATATAGGTCCTCCAACTTCGTAAGGCCATAAATCTCAAACTGTGAGGAGTTATGTGACGTTTGACATACAAAATGAAATGGAATGACATGTACTATCCATATAGAATATTATTACCTACAAATATATCAAAACACATACCATTATCCATCAAACAAACTTGGGTCCATTACCCAAACCTAGGTTCTCCAACTTCTCATGGCCATAACTCTCTAACCGTGAGGAGTTATGTGACATTCCACATACCACCAGAAATAGAATTACATGTAATATCCATATAGAATAGTATTACCTTGAAATATATTAAAAATAATACCATTATACATGAAACAACATTAGGTCCATTACCCAAACCTTTGTGCTATCAGACTTTCTTCAAGGGTTGACATCAATGACAACCAACGTTAATCATCGTTTGGACACAAGATAATGAAGTGACTAATTTTGAAGAAGAATACAATCAAATATTGGATTAATTTTCTATGTCAAGTCATATTGTTGAAAATGAAGATGAAAATTCTAATTTGCAAGAAGAAAATTTCAGCCTCCTTTATACTCCATATCAAGATCTTTCAAGCAACAAATTTGATAATGAAATTCTGGAGCCTCCACCAAATGCACAAGAAAATTTCAAACTTGCAACATATGATGAAAATCCTAAACAAAATTGGCCACAAAAAAAATTGGTAGAAGAAATGGATCTTGAAAAGAATAAGGAGCAAGATTACCTTTACATGGAGGAAGAGTCTTTTCATGACACTGTTGATGAAACAATGTCTTGAATATACTTTTCCTTCATGTAAAGGTAATCTTGCTCCTTATTCTTTTCAATATCCATTTCTTCTACCAATTTTTTTTGTTGACAATGTTCTTTAGGATTTTCATCATATGTTGCAATGTTGAAATTTTCTTGTGCATTTGGTGTAGGCTCCACAATTTCATTATCAAAGTTGTTGCTTGAAAGATATTGATATGGAGTTTAAAGGAGGCTAAAATGTTCTTCTTTTAAATTAGAATTTTCATCTTCATTTTCAACAATATGAATTGACTTAGAAAATATAGGGACTACCTTATTGTGAAAAACTTGAACTGAAGAAACAAAATATGGACATACGTGATCTACCTACCCTATCTTACTTGGAAGAAAAAGGAGCACCTAAGGGATAGGTATATTTCCAGTGGAGCCATTCAAGCATATAGTTTATTTGCAAAATGATCTCTAAAACTGTGGAACATATTGGGGCGTGTACCAATGATTCAAGGGAACTCTCAATGTCTACTGGAGAAAACCTAAACTAGGTGCGTTGAGGATATGATTGCATTGTTTTGCAAATAATGCTTTGGATCCATGATTCAATGAATCCAATTCTTGGATAATCAAGAATACTATTGTATTTGATTGGATGAAGAGTTTCCAATTTTAATATTCTTTCTTATTTCTCCTTATCTCCAAACACTTCCAAGGTTCTTGATTCATCAACAATGTCTTGAAAATACTCTTCCTTCATGTAAAGGTAATCTTGCTCCTTATTCTTTTCAAGATCCATTTCTTATACCAATTGTTTTTGTTGCCAATGTTCTTTAGGATTTTCATCATATGTTGCAAGTTTGAAATTTTCTTTTGCATTTGGTGGAGGCTCCGCAATTTCATTATCAAAGTTGTTGCTTGAAAGATCTTCATATGGAGTATAAAGGAGGCTGAAATTTTCTTCTTGCAAATTAGAATTTTCATCTTAATTTTCAACAATATCACTTGACCTAGAAAATTAATCCAATATTTGATTATATTCTTCTTCAAAATTAGTCACTTAATTATCTTGCATCCAATTGGGAGAGGGTGGGTGGAAAAAAAATTCAACAAATAAATCTTCTAATATGTTGCAACTGGCAATGGTACTAGGTGCCAATCAATGGGACCATTCAAGATCATTCCCACACAGTGCTTGTAAAAATATTCGGCATATAATATTGTCTTTAGTAATATTGAAAATTTGGCATGCACAACTGAATCTATACAAATGTTTCTCTATATCCTCCAAAGTATTCCCAAAGAATGTAGAAAATGTTTCTATATGAATACCAAGCATCCGAAAACTTTCTTCTAATAGATTTAAAGGGACTCTATGTAGTCTCCTTCTTTGGGCACTTGTTTATTTTATTTCATCTCTTGAATCCATTGATGAGCTTGCTGAAGAAGGTAAAGGATCATCATGATATGAAAGAAACTCTTCAGATGATTCAGAATATAAATCTTCTTGGAATTTCTGAGTCTTTCCAATGGAGTTTCCAAGAAGTTCAATCTTCTTAATATTTTTTGCTTCTTGGGTTTCTTGAGTCTTTTTTAGGTCGTTGCAACATCTTTCAATAATATTTTTATAAACTTCGTGCATTTAGAAAAAACAACAATTTTCTTAAATCTTATTTTAAAAACCTTGAACCATGAAGATTTTGGTTCCTCAATTTGATTTGGAGTAGGGCCTCAAATATATTGAAAATAAATGACTCCCCATTATGGTCGCCAAAAATGTTGACCTTTGAATATGGTAATACCGAAATGACAACATCACGATGATATGAATCCCCGGACCCCCTTCATTTTTATAATGGTTGCACTCCTCTTTGGCTGAAAGATATATCTGTGATATCTTGGAATAAGGAGAATCCTAAAAAATAAACTCTATATATTTATTGCTTGGAATTATAAAATGATATGGTTCCTCAATAACCTGATATAATATTTATGTGCAGCAAGAATTCTTTTAACCATAAAAATATTGAAGGAGGGTTTCAATATCAAAATATCTTTGAGCTTAGCATCAAATATACAACCTTCTTAATCACTTACAAATATATCCATATCTTCTTCATGAGAAATAGGAGAGAATAATTTTATCATCTTAAAGAATTTTAAAAGAGTATTACTATAGATATAAAAAAGAGAATTTGATATATCAATTTCAAATACCTTATACTCAAAACTCAAAGTTACAAGATACAATCGAAATCAACCTCGAAGTAATTATTTGTGGATATTTTATTCATGAAAGATGTTATTCATTACAAAATATATGATGGTCATATACATGGGTGTAAATATTCCATGATCATATAAGAAAATTATTTTGAATAATATAAGAAGAACACTGAATCCTAACCCCATGATTGGTTCAAAAATACAAAAATGAAGCCATGAGAAATCTATGTAGAAGACAAAAAAGAGTGGAGAAGATGGATATTTCTCTTCATTGATCAGAAGTTTCACTGCATATGATGGTTTTACCTTGTTCTTCTGATATTTTCCCCCTGAACCTCTAATTAATTCTGATTATGGAATCCTTGATGAAGTCTTCTTTTTTTTAAATTAGATCTTCTAACTACTTAAGTAGTTAGGGATTTTACTTTCTTAAATTCCCTGTACACTTTTCTTCTTGAAGCATTATCTTTAATTAATGCATTGTTAAGTTTTTTTAATGATTTTACCTTATTAACATCTGCATCTTTCAGATGGGTCCCTTTCCTTTTTTAACAAAATTTTTTAAATAAACTTTTATTTTCAAAATTTACTAAAGTTTCCTTTTAAAAAGGAGGGATGTGTTTTAATTTTCTTGAAGTGATAATCAATTTTTCAACACAGAAATAAATTTCATCATATTATCTTTCCAATGATATAAATTTTGTCTAAATCTAACTCCCGGATCTCAAGATATGACCTTGTGAAGTTAAGTTGTCAAGTAGGCATAAGAAAATACCTTGAATGTTATTTTAATTTTTGGGAAATATGTAACCAATTTTAAATTTTAAACCTATACCATCATCTTCTTCATCAAAATAAATTTCCAACGGTATACAATTTGTGTTAGTATGTCACCCAAAGCTCAAGTTATGTCCTCTTCAAGATCGTGACTTAGCCACCATTGATCAAATTTGATGGGGAAATCTTGGCCCTTGGATTGAATTTCATTTTTTCCCTCTTATGAATTTGACTTTGTTTTTTCTATAAAAGGTTATCCCACATGAATGGGAGTATGGTAATGTTTATTAAATATAATTCTAAGTGTAATGGACACTTACAAAGAAACATAAGATAGAATACTATGGAGATTTGTGGGTTCAACCTCCCATTAGAAAATTGTTTAATAAAATATACTTTTAAATGCCAAGTCAAACTCCACCTACACCCAGTCAAAATATGTTTCAGCCAATCAATTATCACCACATGTATTTGGTAATAAAATTTCATGTGTCTCCAATGGCTCGCTTCCATGTGTAATTTTGTGGTTAGTCAATTATATACCACATGTATCCAATAAAAATCTACCATGTGTCACCACTAATAATGTGCCAAGTGTCTCACTCCATGAGCTTCCTTTTGTCTCTAATAATTAAGTGTGATGTGAAATATTCATAGGATTCCAAATAGTAATGTTTGATGTGGATATATTTAATTAGTTGGTAATAGAACAATAGAAAATAAGGTAAAGGGAGAATGATTTAAGTGTGGGGTGGAGGGAACGAGAAGGGGGAAAGGGTAGTTAGGGAGGGGAAATTTATAGGGGGCAGAAGTTAAAGGGTGGAAAATGAGGGTAGCAGAGTTAAGAAGTTAGGGGGTGGGAAATGTGGTAGTGGGAAAGTGGATTCAGGGGTAAGGAGTGAGGGAGGTAAGGGGCGAGGGGGTGAGGAGTGAGTCTACCCCTCGAAGAGGAATAAGTGAGGGGAGGTGGATTAAAAAAAATAAAATAAGTAATGTGAAGTATGGTGGGGAGAATGGAGAGACAAGTAGTTTGGTAAAGTGAGGAGTATGGTGTGTGGCTGAGAGGTGAGGTGAGTGAATTATGAGTCTTCCAACCTGCCATGGAGGAATAAGGGATGATTGTAGCGAAATGAAGAGTGTGGTGTAGTATAAGTTTTGGAAAACAAAAAATAGGAAGAGACGTAAGAGAAGTGGAGGGATAGTGGGAGTGGAACCAAGAAATTTGATTCCCAAGAGAATTTTCTAAGTATAGAAATAAGAAATTCTTGTGGCTCCAAGAATATGAGAGTAGTTTTTGGCTTGTTTACAGGAATAATGTGCTTTTCATTGATGGCAAGAATAGCAATGGACCAAACCTCGAGAGCATAGATGATGAGAAATCTTAGAAGAGATAGTGGTTTCCATAAGTGCAGACGAAGTCCAAGAGGTAGACTCACAGGAGGAGAAAAGGTAGAGACCCGTGAACACTTAGAAAGCCTTCTAAGTTAGAGAGATCAAAATCTCAGGAGGAAGAGCGACAATGGCTATTGGATCACCGATACAGAGGACCAAAAACCATGGGATTCAATTAATGAAGGATAGGATAAGAAGGGAAAAATAATTGAGAATTAGATCATCTAAACTTCCGAAAGTTGTTGGATTGATTTAAGTGGAAGGATAGGATATGAAAGTGCTATCTAAGATCTTGATCACCTAAATTTCCGCCAGCTGTCATATCAAAATAAGTGGAAGGACACGATAAGTTAGAATAATGCCACACTAATCTCAGCGGTCAATAATCAGGCACTCATATCTACGGTTGACAGGGCATATCAGACCCCCCTGGACCTTTCTACCTTTAACCGTTGGGGGGCGGCATCTGAGTTGGTGGTATTTCCCATGTAAGACCTGCATACGTGTCACCTTCTTGTCAACTCAATCCCCCCTCACTCATTACCACTTAATGCCTAACCCCCCCTCCGAGAAAACCACCAAACCACTCATACATACCACCTTCACGCTCTGACGTCACACTCCACTACCACGCTCTACCTCCATACTCCACTGCACTGCCTACATGTCTCACCCACATCAACGGACTACCTCAGCAAGGACATGTGGTAAACCACGTCAGCAAGGACATGTGGAAGACCACATCAGCAAGTACACATGGCATAATCAGATGATGACAAGTGTCAAGAGAAAATTGGCTCATGCCATGTCAGTAAGTAACGTAAGAAAACTACATCACTCTGGGAGATTTACTTCAGGAGTTTCATCACCAACAAATGTAAAAAGTATCGAAGTCCTTAAGGAAGTAGGTACAAATTCGCTCTCATTTGTCTGACATGAAGATCACTTTAGGTGCATTCTCAATCGTTGATCTAGTTCAGTGGAAGGACAGTGTAAGTGGAAGTGTTAACTGACAGCAAGCGGTCTCCACCACCTATGAATTATTCAATAGGTGACCACTCCGAAGGAGAATGAAGCAACGGTTATCCTAAAGTCTTGAAGTCCCAAACACCAAAGAAGACCCTAGTTGTTGATCGCTAGGAGGGGTACATGTCAGAAGATTATGCATTCGGGTGAAAGCACTTCGGGAGAAATGAGTGAATAGGAGTTGAAACTCCCAAAGCTCGAAGTTTTGAAGTCACTCATGATCATTGATCGTGCAGGAGGGTACATGTCAATAGATCGTTGACTCTAGGTTAAAGCCTTCATGGAAAAGAGAAGCACCGAAGAGTTGAAAAGTCTGGAGTCCCAGAGCGAAGGATAGTCGTTGGATTAAGGAGGAAAGATGTCAACAGATCTTCCATTTCAGAAGATATCCATTCAGAAGAAATGAGAAGTTGATATTTGAAATCTCTAATGTCCGGAGACTCGAAGGAGATCTCGACCGTTGATCTGAAAGGGACACACGTCAGTGGATTGGAAACTCTGGAACATTGATGTACGGAGGAAAGAAAGGGTTGAGATTTGAAACTCCTGAAGCTTGTATCACGAAATAAATCACAATCGTTGATTTAGGAAGGTTAGATTTGATCCACAGATCATGAAATAACAAATTTGAATCGTTCGTTCAGGAGCACTGTCAAGATCATGAGATTGACGGTCCTGTCACATTACGAGGATTGAATATATGCAAACTTTAAAAAGATGAAGGCGAGCTGCAATTGAAACCACATTTTTGAAGAAAGGACACGTGGAGGCTTGAGGTAAATTGCGGGGAAAAAACTAGTTTCATACAAACTACCTTTAGACGCGCCCGCAATATCATGGTCACATGAGATATTCACCCAAGGTCATATCGAGAAACGGAGCTAGCACTCACTAGAACAAGATCAAAAAGTGACTTTTGAATAGTTGTTTGGTCACCGCCAGTGGTTACGTGAAGGAAGGGGCTTAGAATCCAAAGAATCCAAAAATGACTGACCGTAACTACCAGAGAAGATGAAGAGTTGTGACTGCTAGAGAAGCCATAGAATCTCAGGATAATTCCCACTAATGGTGAACAAATACAAAATAACCACCAGAGAATATGAAGAGTTTGTATGATGATCAGGCAGAGGACTCGAGGCGAGAAAGATATGCAGAACAGATAAGATAGTGTGCTTTTTCTATATTTATGGATGTGGGTAGAATGTGATCATGGACTGGACCTGAACTAGAGATCATAGGTGCAACGTATAACATGCAGAGATAGCATAGAGTATAAAGGAAGAAGAGAAGATGAAAAAAGATATTAGAGTGCGCAACAGGATAAAGAGAAGAGTATAGAAGCAGAACATAGTAATAGAAGCTGGAAAAGGCAAAGGAGACATGGTGTTGTAACAGACCATATCAGAGAAAGAGAAAGTAAGTAAATTTTTTTAAGATTCAATAAGGGTGGTAGGGTGGTACTAGGTTTTATTGGACTAATCGCTAGGTGCAAACACTAACTGATCTCCCTAGATCCACCTAGATCTAGAACAAAACAGGATAGGACATGACTCTTTCCCTAAGTTTTGACCATTGAATCAACTAGTAGGAAGGAATAAATAACATACCTTTTTATCGCTTCATAGGGTCTCTGTTGCTCCAGCTTCGCTCTGGTGCTCTTGTGAATTGAAGACCAAGACAACACAAACCAACCAAAGTGAAGATAGCACAATATATTCAACTGTCAACCTATGTGTATGATCAAGGAATTACACAATAAAGTGGAAATAGCTTTATGGGAAAGGGACATGCCACTATATCATATTAATTGAAAGTAAAGATTACAACCCGAGCCTTGATGTTGCAAACTTCCTTTCGATGGCTCTTGGCTCCAACACACACACTTGCTCAATCCTTGTATGAAGAAGATCAAATCCTCTTGGTAGAATTTCTAGGGTCTCCAAGTTGTTGTTCAAGCTTCAGTCCTTCACACAATTCTTTCACCAATTCTCCAATGAATCTTGCTTAACCTTTTCCATGAGAATTCCCTCAATATATAGAAGAGAATGAATTAGTTACTTGGATAAGAATGATCCCACAATATCTGGGAATCTAGTACAAGCATAACCATTCGAATGCCAACCCATCCTTCTAGAAGATTCCCTTCTAGAAACATCGAGAATTCATCTTTTTCCATGCTTTAGGAAGAGTTCACACCCTAGCTATTCAACATAGTGCGAGAAGTTCGCACCTTGGATTAAGGCAGCTTGTGATAATCAGGCATTCTCGCACCCAAATATACTAGTAGCCTGCGAACCTTCTTCAAAAATGAGTTTTCTGGGAAGAGATGAAAGTAACTTTTCTCAGGAGAAAGTTCTTATGAAGATCCTGAGTACACCATCATCAATACATCATCATGAGGAACAAAATCATGGGTAACAGAATGCCCCCCAAAGTATGAGGTTGGAACCAGTGATAGCCAAAAGACTTTGTAAGTTGCATGTGTGTGTCGAAAACCAGGAGCACACCTAATCGAAAACCTGCGAACAACCAAGCATCTGCAGAATATCATATATATTAATTCTGAGGTAGGAATTCCCATACTTAGATCATAGACTGATGACATTGTAGACATGGGTCATGGCCACCAATCATACACTATGGATCCATGTCGTCAAAAGATAGCATAGCCACTAGGAATACACTATGGATCTATGCGAAAAATTCAAATTGAGACAACATAGCCATGAGACATACACAGTGGATCTATGTGTCGCAGATTATACATACTCCATCGCAAACTGGACAAAAGAGATGATATCCAGGGTCTTCAATCTCGTCGCCCAAAGTATGAATCTGACCATGTGATTACATGTGTTGAAGTCGAACATGGAAGAAACCACTTTATTACTGGTCATTGATGAAACCATTAACAAGTGTGAGGGAAATCACCATTGATGTCAATGACTCCCAAGGTACATTAGTACAATCCATCGAGTGTGAATGAATGAGTTGAAGTCAAACATTCGACTGAATATTTTGATAGGGGGTTAATGATGTAAACCCGCTGTCGAAAGCGAGGAAACCTACCATTGAGGCATGCAAGCTCCAAGGTACCAAAGAATTTCTAAGTCTTGATTCCAGATAATGAGCTGAAGTCAATGGAAAAAAACTCTTCACAGGAGGGCCTTGATGTATCCCCCATCAATGACACGAAATGAGTAACAGATTTTGAAGGTGAAACAGAGTATGATGTAAATTGAATTGGACGCAGGGAAGGTCGACACAGAGAGAATGGACAACTGAGATGGTCGAATCAATATAGGTTTCAGATGGACTTCTCTTGAACATATGAATGACATGACCAATGATTTGGTAGCATTGACTCCAAGACAACACAGGGAATGACCTTGTAGCAAATCGAATGAGAGACAAATGGATTTCCCAAACCAGCTTCAAATGATGAATAGGGGGTGTCATGTTCAATATCGACACTTACTGCCAATCAATATGAAGATGAAAAACATATCCCTTTCCCAAATTTTCCCCCACCATTTCTGGCGAGTACCTCTTTATTTTTACGTAAGCTTGAGGAGGATAACATATGCTTGTTGATGTAAGCTCATCGTTCAGACGAGTCCCTCAAAGAATGTTTAATGAACCCTAAGAAGGAGTTGTTTGGTCTCATTACGGGTCTGTCGATGTTTGTTTAACGAGTCCAAAGATAGAAAACTCGAAGGTTTTTCATGATTATAGAGTTTGGAAAAACACTTAAAAGAGAACTCTCTCAGTTCCTTTTTCGTAAAATAGTTCGGATGAGACCGAAAAAGAGATAAATTATCCCTCACCAAACGCTTACTTCAAATACTTTATCAAGCGTGAAAATATCAAGGTCGCTCGGCTATCTTTTCACGTTTAGAGAGTCTAAAAAGAGCTTAAAGAGGACTCCAGGGGGGTTCCTTTTTCGTATAACCTTGTTGAGCCCAAAAAAGTGATAAAAGTATGCTCGATCGCGTGCTCATGTATTTTCGAGCGCAAGAATGGACAAAGACCACGCTCGAGGTTTTTATATAAAAACCATAAAAAAAAATCAAAACACGCGATGACAAAGAAAAATATGTTCGTATCCCTGTATTTGACCATCAAAATCATCACGCCTACAAAAGTTACACTCAAAATGACATTAGGGATTAGGGTTTAATAGATAAATAATCATAAAAAACCAAATGACATAGTAAAAGTAAATGAAAAAGAGTAAATACTCTTTTTACCACATCATTTTTACCTTTCCACTATTTG
>JASDQU010689451.1:44940-60812 GCA_032191745.1 Picea mariana | reverse complement strand
CTTGAAAGATCTTCATATGGAGTATAAAGGAGGCTGAAATTTTCTTCTTGCAAATTAGAATTTTCATCTTAATTTTCAACAATATCACTTGACCTAGAAAATTAATCCAATATTTGATTATATTCTTCTTCAAAATTAGTCACTTAATTATCTTGCATCCAATTGGGAGAGGGTGGGTGGAAAAAAAATTCAACAAATAAATCTTCTAATATGTTGCAACTGGCAATGGTACTAGGTGCCAATCAATGGGACCATTCAAGATCATTCCCACACAGTGCTTGTAAAAATATTCGGCATATAATATTGTCTTTAGTAATATTGAAAATTTGGCATGCACAACTGAATCTATACAAATGTTTCTCTATATCCTCCAAAGTATTCCCAAAGAATGTAGAAAATGTTTCTATATGAATACCAAGCATCCGAAAACTTTCTTCTAATAGATTTAAAGGGACTCTATGTAGTCTCCTTCTTTGGGCACTTGTTTATTTTATTTCATCTCTTGAATCCATTGATGAGCTTGCTGAAGAAGGTAAAGGATCATCATGATATGAAAGAAACTCTTCAGATGATTCAGAATATAAATCTTCTTGGAATTTCTGAGTCTTTCCAATGGAGTTTCCAAGAAGTTCAATCTTCTTAATATTTTTTGCTTCTTGGGTTTCTTGAGTCTTTTTTAGGTCGTTGCAACATCTTTCAATAATATTTTTATAAACTTCGTGCATTTAGAAAAAACAACAATTTTCTTAAATCTTATTTTAAAAACCTTGAACCATGAAGATTTTGGTTCCTCAATTTGATTTGGAGTAGGGCCTCAAATATATTGAAAATAAATGACTCCCCATTATGGTCGCCAAAAATGTTGACCTTTGAATATGGTAATACCGAAATGACAACATCACGATGATATGAATCCCCGGACCCCCTTCATTTTTATAATGGTTGCACTCCTCTTTGGCTGAAAGATATATCTGTGATATCTTGGAATAAGGAGAATCCTAAAAAATAAACTCTATATATTTATTGCTTGGAATTATAAAATGATATGGTTCCTCAATAACCTGATATAATATTTATGTGCAGCAAGAATTCTTTTAACCATAAAAATATTGAAGGAGGGTTTCAATATCAAAATATCTTTGAGCTTAGCATCAAATATACAACCTTCTTAATCACTTACAAATATATCCATATCTTCTTCATGAGAAATAGGAGAGAATAATTTTATCATCTTAAAGAATTTTAAAAGAGTATTACTATAGATATAAAAAAGAGAATTTGATATATCAATTTCAAATACCTTATACTCAAAACTCAAAGTTACAAGATACAATCGAAATCAACCTCGAAGTAATTATTTGTGGATATTTTATTCATGAAAGATGTTATTCATTACAAAATATATGATGGTCATATACATGGGTGTAAATATTCCATGATCATATAAGAAAATTATTTTGAATAATATAAGAAGAACACTGAATCCTAACCCCATGATTGGTTCAAAAATACAAAAATGAAGCCATGAGAAATCTATGTAGAAGACAAAAAAGAGTGGAGAAGATGGATATTTCTCTTCATTGATCAGAAGTTTCACTGCATATGATGGTTTTACCTTGTTCTTCTGATATTTTCCCCCTGAACCTCTAATTAATTCTGATTATGGAATCCTTGATGAAGTCTTCTTTTTTTTAAATTAGATCTTCTAACTACTTAAGTAGTTAGGGATTTTACTTTCTTAAATTCCCTGTACACTTTTCTTCTTGAAGCATTATCTTTAATTAATGCATTGTTAAGTTTTTTTAATGATTTTACCTTATTAACATCTGCATCTTTCAGATGGGTCCCTTTCCTTTTTTAACAAAATTTTTTAAATAAACTTTTATTTTCAAAATTTACTAAAGTTTCCTTTTAAAAAGGAGGGATGTGTTTTAATTTTCTTGAAGTGATAATCAATTTTTCAACACAGAAATAAATTTCATCATATTATCTTTCCAATGATATAAATTTTGTCTAAATCTAACTCCCGGATCTCAAGATATGACCTTGTGAAGTTAAGTTGTCAAGTAGGCATAAGAAAATACCTTGAATGTTATTTTAATTTTTGGGAAATATGTAACCAATTTTAAATTTTAAACCTATACCATCATCTTCTTCATCAAAATAAATTTCCAACGGTATACAATTTGTGTTAGTATGTCACCCAAAGCTCAAGTTATGTCCTCTTCAAGATCGTGACTTAGCCACCATTGATCAAATTTGATGGGGAAATCTTGGCCCTTGGATTGAATTTCATTTTTTCCCTCTTATGAATTTGACTTTGTTTTTTCTATAAAAGGTTATCCCACATGAATGGGAGTATGGTAATGTTTATTAAATATAATTCTAAGTGTAATGGACACTTACAAAGAAACATAAGATAGAATACTATGGAGATTTGTGGGTTCAACCTCCCATTAGAAAATTGTTTAATAAAATATACTTTTAAATGCCAAGTCAAACTCCACCTACACCCAGTCAAAATATGTTTCAGCCAATCAATTATCACCACATGTATTTGGTAATAAAATTTCATGTGTCTCCAATGGCTCGCTTCCATGTGTAATTTTGTGGTTAGTCAATTATATACCACATGTATCCAATAAAAATCTACCATGTGTCACCACTAATAATGTGCCAAGTGTCTCACTCCATGAGCTTCCTTTTGTCTCTAATAATTAAGTGTGATGTGAAATATTCATAGGATTCCAAATAGTAATGTTTGATGTGGATATATTTAATTAGTTGGTAATAGAACAATAGAAAATAAGGTAAAGGGAGAATGATTTAAGTGTGGGGTGGAGGGAACGAGAAGGGGGAAAGGGTAGTTAGGGAGGGGAAATTTATAGGGGGCAGAAGTTAAAGGGTGGAAAATGAGGGTAGCAGAGTTAAGAAGTTAGGGGGTGGGAAATGTGGTAGTGGGAAAGTGGATTCAGGGGTAAGGAGTGAGGGAGGTAAGGGGCGAGGGGGTGAGGAGTGAGTCTACCCCTCGAAGAGGAATAAGTGAGGGGAGGTGGATTAAAAAAAATAAAATAAGTAATGTGAAGTATGGTGGGGAGAATGGAGAGACAAGTAGTTTGGTAAAGTGAGGAGTATGGTGTGTGGCTGAGAGGTGAGGTGAGTGAATTATGAGTCTTCCAACCTGCCATGGAGGAATAAGGGATGATTGTAGCGAAATGAAGAGTGTGGTGTAGTATAAGTTTTGGAAAACAAAAAATAGGAAGAGACGTAAGAGAAGTGGAGGGATAGTGGGAGTGGAACCAAGAAATTTGATTCCCAAGAGAATTTTCTAAGTATAGAAATAAGAAATTCTTGTGGCTCCAAGAATATGAGAGTAGTTTTTGGCTTGTTTACAGGAATAATGTGCTTTTCATTGATGGCAAGAATAGCAATGGACCAAACCTCGAGAGCATAGATGATGAGAAATCTTAGAAGAGATAGTGGTTTCCATAAGTGCAGACGAAGTCCAAGAGGTAGACTCACAGGAGGAGAAAAGGTAGAGACCCGTGAACACTTAGAAAGCCTTCTAAGTTAGAGAGATCAAAATCTCAGGAGGAAGAGCGACAATGGCTATTGGATCACCGATACAGAGGACCAAAAACCATGGGATTCAATTAATGAAGGATAGGATAAGAAGGGAAAAATAATTGAGAATTAGATCATCTAAACTTCCGAAAGTTGTTGGATTGATTTAAGTGGAAGGATAGGATATGAAAGTGCTATCTAAGATCTTGATCACCTAAATTTCCGCCAGCTGTCATATCAAAATAAGTGGAAGGACACGATAAGTTAGAATAATGCCACACTAATCTCAGCGGTCAATAATCAGGCACTCATATCTACGGTTGACAGGGCATATCAGACCCCCCTGGACCTTTCTACCTTTAACCGTTGGGGGGCGGCATCTGAGTTGGTGGTATTTCCCATGTAAGACCTGCATACGTGTCACCTTCTTGTCAACTCAATCCCCCCTCACTCATTACCACTTAATGCCTAACCCCCCCTCCGAGAAAACCACCAAACCACTCATACATACCACCTTCACGCTCTGACGTCACACTCCACTACCACGCTCTACCTCCATACTCCACTGCACTGCCTACATGTCTCACCCACATCAACGGACTACCTCAGCAAGGACATGTGGTAAACCACGTCAGCAAGGACATGTGGAAGACCACATCAGCAAGTACACATGGCATAATCAGATGATGACAAGTGTCAAGAGAAAATTGGCTCATGCCATGTCAGTAAGTAACGTAAGAAAACTACATCACTCTGGGAGATTTACTTCAGGAGTTTCATCACCAACAAATGTAAAAAGTATCGAAGTCCTTAAGGAAGTAGGTACAAATTCGCTCTCATTTGTCTGACATGAAGATCACTTTAGGTGCATTCTCAATCGTTGATCTAGTTCAGTGGAAGGACAGTGTAAGTGGAAGTGTTAACTGACAGCAAGCGGTCTCCACCACCTATGAATTATTCAATAGGTGACCACTCCGAAGGAGAATGAAGCAACGGTTATCCTAAAGTCTTGAAGTCCCAAACACCAAAGAAGACCCTAGTTGTTGATCGCTAGGAGGGGTACATGTCAGAAGATTATGCATTCGGGTGAAAGCACTTCGGGAGAAATGAGTGAATAGGAGTTGAAACTCCCAAAGCTCGAAGTTTTGAAGTCACTCATGATCATTGATCGTGCAGGAGGGTACATGTCAATAGATCGTTGACTCTAGGTTAAAGCCTTCATGGAAAAGAGAAGCACCGAAGAGTTGAAAAGTCTGGAGTCCCAGAGCGAAGGATAGTCGTTGGATTAAGGAGGAAAGATGTCAACAGATCTTCCATTTCAGAAGATATCCATTCAGAAGAAATGAGAAGTTGATATTTGAAATCTCTAATGTCCGGAGACTCGAAGGAGATCTCGACCGTTGATCTGAAAGGGACACACGTCAGTGGATTGGAAACTCTGGAACATTGATGTACGGAGGAAAGAAAGGGTTGAGATTTGAAACTCCTGAAGCTTGTATCACGAAATAAATCACAATCGTTGATTTAGGAAGGTTAGATTTGATCCACAGATCATGAAATAACAAATTTGAATCGTTCGTTCAGGAGCACTGTCAAGATCATGAGATTGACGGTCCTGTCACATTACGAGGATTGAATATATGCAAACTTTAAAAAGATGAAGGCGAGCTGCAATTGAAACCACATTTTTGAAGAAAGGACACGTGGAGGCTTGAGGTAAATTGCGGGGAAAAAACTAGTTTCATACAAACTACCTTTAGACGCGCCCGCAATATCATGGTCACATGAGATATTCACCCAAGGTCATATCGAGAAACGGAGCTAGCACTCACTAGAACAAGATCAAAAAGTGACTTTTGAATAGTTGTTTGGTCACCGCCAGTGGTTACGTGAAGGAAGGGGCTTAGAATCCAAAGAATCCAAAAATGACTGACCGTAACTACCAGAGAAGATGAAGAGTTGTGACTGCTAGAGAAGCCATAGAATCTCAGGATAATTCCCACTAATGGTGAACAAATACAAAATAACCACCAGAGAATATGAAGAGTTTGTATGATGATCAGGCAGAGGACTCGAGGCGAGAAAGATATGCAGAACAGATAAGATAGTGTGCTTTTTCTATATTTATGGATGTGGGTAGAATGTGATCATGGACTGGACCTGAACTAGAGATCATAGGTGCAACGTATAACATGCAGAGATAGCATAGAGTATAAAGGAAGAAGAGAAGATGAAAAAAGATATTAGAGTGCGCAACAGGATAAAGAGAAGAGTATAGAAGCAGAACATAGTAATAGAAGCTGGAAAAGGCAAAGGAGACATGGTGTTGTAACAGACCATATCAGAGAAAGAGAAAGTAAGTAAATTTTTTTAAGATTCAATAAGGGTGGTAGGGTGGTACTAGGTTTTATTGGACTAATCGCTAGGTGCAAACACTAACTGATCTCCCTAGATCCACCTAGATCTAGAACAAAACAGGATAGGACATGACTCTTTCCCTAAGTTTTGACCATTGAATCAACTAGTAGGAAGGAATAAATAACATACCTTTTTATCGCTTCATAGGGTCTCTGTTGCTCCAGCTTCGCTCTGGTGCTCTTGTGAATTGAAGACCAAGACAACACAAACCAACCAAAGTGAAGATAGCACAATATATTCAACTGTCAACCTATGTGTATGATCAAGGAATTACACAATAAAGTGGAAATAGCTTTATGGGAAAGGGACATGCCACTATATCATATTAATTGAAAGTAAAGATTACAACCCGAGCCTTGATGTTGCAAACTTCCTTTCGATGGCTCTTGGCTCCAACACACACACTTGCTCAATCCTTGTATGAAGAAGATCAAATCCTCTTGGTAGAATTTCTAGGGTCTCCAAGTTGTTGTTCAAGCTTCAGTCCTTCACACAATTCTTTCACCAATTCTCCAATGAATCTTGCTTAACCTTTTCCATGAGAATTCCCTCAATATATAGAAGAGAATGAATTAGTTACTTGGATAAGAATGATCCCACAATATCTGGGAATCTAGTACAAGCATAACCATTCGAATGCCAACCCATCCTTCTAGAAGATTCCCTTCTAGAAACATCGAGAATTCATCTTTTTCCATGCTTTAGGAAGAGTTCACACCCTAGCTATTCAACATAGTGCGAGAAGTTCGCACCTTGGATTAAGGCAGCTTGTGATAATCAGGCATTCTCGCACCCAAATATACTAGTAGCCTGCGAACCTTCTTCAAAAATGAGTTTTCTGGGAAGAGATGAAAGTAACTTTTCTCAGGAGAAAGTTCTTATGAAGATCCTGAGTACACCATCATCAATACATCATCATGAGGAACAAAATCATGGGTAACAGAATGCCCCCCAAAGTATGAGGTTGGAACCAGTGATAGCCAAAAGACTTTGTAAGTTGCATGTGTGTGTCGAAAACCAGGAGCACACCTAATCGAAAACCTGCGAACAACCAAGCATCTGCAGAATATCATATATATTAATTCTGAGGTAGGAATTCCCATACTTAGATCATAGACTGATGACATTGTAGACATGGGTCATGGCCACCAATCATACACTATGGATCCATGTCGTCAAAAGATAGCATAGCCACTAGGAATACACTATGGATCTATGCGAAAAATTCAAATTGAGACAACATAGCCATGAGACATACACAGTGGATCTATGTGTCGCAGATTATACATACTCCATCGCAAACTGGACAAAAGAGATGATATCCAGGGTCTTCAATCTCGTCGCCCAAAGTATGAATCTGACCATGTGATTACATGTGTTGAAGTCGAACATGGAAGAAACCACTTTATTACTGGTCATTGATGAAACCATTAACAAGTGTGAGGGAAATCACCATTGATGTCAATGACTCCCAAGGTACATTAGTACAATCCATCGAGTGTGAATGAATGAGTTGAAGTCAAACATTCGACTGAATATTTTGATAGGGGGTTAATGATGTAAACCCGCTGTCGAAAGCGAGGAAACCTACCATTGAGGCATGCAAGCTCCAAGGTACCAAAGAATTTCTAAGTCTTGATTCCAGATAATGAGCTGAAGTCAATGGAAAAAAACTCTTCACAGGAGGGCCTTGATGTATCCCCCATCAATGACACGAAATGAGTAACAGATTTTGAAGGTGAAACAGAGTATGATGTAAATTGAATTGGACGCAGGGAAGGTCGACACAGAGAGAATGGACAACTGAGATGGTCGAATCAATATAGGTTTCAGATGGACTTCTCTTGAACATATGAATGACATGACCAATGATTTGGTAGCATTGACTCCAAGACAACACAGGGAATGACCTTGTAGCAAATCGAATGAGAGACAAATGGATTTCCCAAACCAGCTTCAAATGATGAATAGGGGGTGTCATGTTCAATATCGACACTTACTGCCAATCAATATGAAGATGAAAAACATATCCCTTTCCCAAATTTTCCCCCACCATTTCTGGCGAGTACCTCTTTATTTTTACGTAAGCTTGAGGAGGATAACATATGCTTGTTGATGTAAGCTCATCGTTCAGACGAGTCCCTCAAAGAATGTTTAATGAACCCTAAGAAGGAGTTGTTTGGTCTCATTACGGGTCTGTCGATGTTTGTTTAACGAGTCCAAAGATAGAAAACTCGAAGGTTTTTCATGATTATAGAGTTTGGAAAAACACTTAAAAGAGAACTCTCTCAGTTCCTTTTTCGTAAAATAGTTCGGATGAGACCGAAAAAGAGATAAATTATCCCTCACCAAACGCTTACTTCAAATACTTTATCAAGCGTGAAAATATCAAGGTCGCTCGGCTATCTTTTCACGTTTAGAGAGTCTAAAAAGAGCTTAAAGAGGACTCCAGGGGGGTTCCTTTTTCGTATAACCTTGTTGAGCCCAAAAAAGTGATAAAAGTATGCTCGATCGCGTGCTCATGTATTTTCGAGCGCAAGAATGGACAAAGACCACGCTCGAGGTTTTTATATAAAAACCATAAAAAAAAATCAAAACACGCGATGACAAAGAAAAATATGTTCGTATCCCTGTATTTGACCATCAAAATCATCACGCCTACAAAAGTTACACTCAAAATGACATTAGGGATTAGGGTTTAATAGATAAATAATCATAAAAAACCAAATGACATAGTAAAAGTAAATGAAAAAGAGTAAATACTCTTTTTACCACATCATTTTTACCTTTCCACTATTTGAGCTCAAAAACCCCTCTTTTACCGTCAAAGTTCGGCGTCAGATTGCGGGAGCTACGAGAGACCATTCAGCAAGCCTTCAGTGATAGTAAGGTAGGCCCTTTGTCCTTAACACTTTCATGGTTTAATTTTGCAATTTCATTGGTTAAATTTCATTTTTGGGTTGATTTTGCAAGCCCTACTTGCGCACTGCCATTCTCGCAGGCAGGATACATGGGACCTGCGAGAATGGGGCATTCTTACAGATGAGCCTAAGGCATCCTGCGAGGTTCTCACACTGTGCACACAGGGCACCTACAAGAACCGCAAACATCAAAAAAAAATTAAAAATTTACCCAATGAACAAGAACCAAATCATGAAAAAAGTTGCTAATCTTCTTGTTGTGCCTCTTATGCAGATAATTGGCCATCAAAATGGTGCTTGAATGGCACGAAAGGGAGCACGAAGAAGACAATGCAATGGTCATAAATCATCCACCTACTATTGTTGCTTTGAGAAACTATGGACTCCTGAAGTACTTTCGTATCCCAAGTATGAGGGCCCAAGTCAGGTTGTTAGAGTACTTGGTGCGTATGTGGGATCCTGATTAGCAGGTATTTCATGTGGGGGTCCACACACTGTCCTTAGATATTGAGGACATTTACTTTTTTACTAGATTTTCACGGCGAGGGTACTATGTGAGCTTGACTGGTAGCAGAGGTGGTGGGTTGTAGATGAGTGAGTACTGTCATTTACACTGCATTCCCGAGGCTGAGAGAAAGAAAGGAAAAGTAGCTATTTGAGGGGTATGATATTTGACCCTCTGTACCATCCTATTCACTATAGCTCGGATGGCTGGGAGTTCTGCTCCTCACATGGCATTACAGAGTTACTTCCAGTATGCTATTGAGTGTACTGAGCCTCGGGTGTTCAACCGGGCAGATGCAATGCTTCGTAGCGTAAAAAGACAGTTGACCAAATGCAGATGAGGTAACATGAAGCAATTCGAGTATGGATTTTTGTTGGTGTCCTTCTTTCTTGAGAGGGTCCCATTATTGAGGCTGCAAGTTGAGTGGAATATACCGGCTCTCAGAGATCCAAGGATGCTGAGATGGTGTCAGCTTATGGCCCGGCACGTGGCTGGACCGATCATCAAGTATGATGATACTTTCTTTGACTGGCTTCAACCACAGCTCTTGATGGTTGATGACTATGCTTATGCCAGGTTAGATTTCCGAGGAGATCTAGATTCAGTACTACCAAAGGATGCTCAGTGGGGGGACCTTGGTAAGAAGTACACACATTTTTTTCTTTTTAAATTTTTTGTGAATTTTATCATATTAAAATGTTTTTTTTTTATATGTTTGTCCAAACACTAATACAAAATCGTTTGTTGATAACACAGATGTTGGACCTTACCGACCTTCTGGTACTTATCCCACTCAGTGGCGAGGAGAGGTAGCGGCAGCACCACAATATGTCGAGGATTATCAAGTGGTGGAACAAAATCTAGAGGGCCTAACCGTAGATATTCCAGACATGCCTCTGGAAGAGGTTCCACGACGCGATCAGCGTCATACTATAGGAGTATCAGCATCCATGAGTCGACTGCTCCGTAGGGTTGCTCGAGCAGTCGTGTGTTATCATGAATGTCATCCATGATGTCACTTTGTAGAAGCTATGAGCTTTAGATTTTGACATTTTCGTCTTCGAACAAACTTTTTGTAAAAACTCTTTTGATCGTTATATATACAGATGGCTTCTACCGGTTTATCATGTGTTGTGTGCACATTGATGTGATTGATTTATAAATGATTCAAATGTCTGTCTAATACATAATTAGCCAATGCATCTGTTAATGTATTTACACATCTAGAAATATGTTGATATTCAATGTAATCAAAATAACGCTCCAAGAGGAAAATTCGCAAATACACCCGTAACAAAGTAGGACTTTGAATAGTGTAGACATTACTTAACTGTAGTACTACAAGCTGCGAGTCAAGTCACACAACCAAATGACAAATTTTGAGCGAGATAGCATCAACCGATAATTCAATAACAACGCTATACTCTGAAATGTTGTTGGTCGCACGACCAAGGCACACACCTCGTAAGGAGACAAGTTCGTTTATAGGGGCATAAATTGCCCACACAGTGGAAGTAAGGCTCTAAGTACTACGGTTAGCGCCATCAGCGAAGCCAATATAGGGTAGCAAAGACTCCGACATCTGGAAATCAAACACAATGTCACATAAGGGTAGAGACCAGATAATGACAAAAGCAAGCTATAGTAACACACAAGAAGTATGATACAGTAAAAATACAAGTACTTGTGCACAGATGATTTTATGCATAGTACTTCTTCAAGTACAACCCATTCCTGGGCTCACTCAAAGGGATACCATCGTAATCTACTAACTCATAAGCTCCTTTTTCCAAAACTTGTTGAACGATATAAGGACCTCACCACATGGGTTCGAATTTTCCAACTCCTAACATATCTCGATCTTGTTCATAAAGAAGAACAATATCACCTTCAGAGAAAACGTGAGGCTTGACATGCTTGTCATATTGGGCCTTGACACGTTTTTTCTGATCTTCTATGACTAGGGTGGCATCACGTCGAGTTTTGTCTAATCGCATAAGATACAATAGATGTTCTTCCTCAGCATAAGTGTTGGGTAGGAGTTCAACAGCTAGTTTTAAAGAAGGTATCTCGCATTCAATAGGGAGAATGGCTTCCATACTATAGACTAACCAAAAAGGTGTAAACTCAGTAGCGGATTTGACGGATGTCCGGTACACCCACAATGCTAAAAATAACATTGTGTGCCAACTTGTTTTATGAATCCCTATCATTCGTCGGAGCATAGTTATGATAACTTTGTTAATCACTTCGACTTATCCATTGGCTTGTGGATAATAAAGCATTGAGTTATCATGGCGAAGACCCAACTTTTCAGTAATTTCATACATCATAAAATTCCTAAAGTGGCTACCGTGATCAGTGACGATAGCTTGGGGAACACCAAAACGAGCTATGACGTGATTAAAAGGGAACAATGTTGTGGTCTTTCTAGTGTTGTCAAATGTCAGCATCGCCTCGGCCCATTTCGTAAAGTAATCAACAGCTACAATAATGTAACCATGCACCCCAGCCGAGTGAGGGTGACATGTCATGAAATCGATGCCCCATTTCACAAAGGGACCAATTGAGACCAAAGGGTGAAGAGGAGCGAGATGTGACTGTATCTTCTGATTATAGGTCTGGCAAGCATGGCATTTCTGAACGGCAGTTATGTAATCGTTAAACAAAGAAGGCCAAAAATACCCTGTGCGTAAGATCTTCTGGGCAGTAGCATACCCAGACATATGACGACCACATGCTCCAGAATGGCAGTCATTCCAAGCTTTCTCGGCTTCGTCGAACGTTAGACAACGTCGAAAAACAGAGTCATCCCCCGACGATAAAGAGTGTCCCCAAGGATAATGTATTGACGAGCTTGATAGCGTATTCGACGTCGTTCAGTACTGGACAAAGTTGGCCAGAAAGTCTGGGTTTGGAGATATATAATGATATCCCCATACCAAAGATCATCAGTGCTAATAAGGAAAATAGATTCATCAAGTAATGAATCAACTGCTACAGTTTCCGTTGCCGAATGGGGAAAGTCGCATATCAACTCAGCAAAAACTAAGGACTTCTTGGACTTGGCGCATTTGAATTCCAAGTCAAACTCCTGGAGTAGCACAATCCATTTGGAGTATTATCCCCATAGAAATTGACGTGTCAGAATGTGTTGCATAGGTTTGCAATGAGAAATCACCGTAGTCTTGCGTGAGAGGATATAGTGCCGGAAGCTTTGGACGGATTGGAAAGTAGCCAAGGCTAGTTTCTCGACATGTTGATACTTGATTTCAATCGGCGTGAGACTTCGACTCAAGTAGTAAATAACATGTTCGTCATGAGCATCATCCTCTTGAATGAGAACCATACCAATAGTGTACTCCGAGGCAGCAAGATAAAGGAAATAATCATGACTGTAATCAAGGGGAAAAAGAAGTAGAGCACGTGTGAGGGACAATTTCAAAGCCTCAAAAGCGTTGTTGGCAATGGTATCCCAGACGAACTCTAAATCCTTCTTTAATAGCTACATAAAACCACGATTTATCTCGGCATAATTTGGAATAAAACGATGAAGAAAGTTTGCTTTCCCTTGCAAACTTTGCAACTAGCGAAGTGTAGAAGGAGGAGGGAGATTAAGAATTGCCTCAACCTTCAAAGGATCCACCCGGATCCCTTGACGTGAAACGATAAAACCTAGAAGATGGCCGGATTCCACATAGAAAACGCACTTATGAGGATTTAAACATATACGGTATAACTGACAGTGAACGGAAATGGCTCGGAGGTGGGTTGGGTGATCGACTCTACGCATAGAATGAGTGGGTAAATCATCCAAATATGGTTGAACGATGTGCTTGATATCATGAAAAGTATAAGACATAGCACGTTGAAAAGTGGCGCCAGCGTTCTTGAGACCGAAAGGAAGTTTCCGATAGGCAAAAGTACCCCAAGGACAAATAAAAGCAGTCTTATGTTGATCCTCGGGAACAATGTTGATTTGATTATATCCGGAGAAACCATCCATGAGAGAGAAGATTTCACTTCTGACGCAGTCATCGACAATCTGATCGATGAAGGGGGTAGGAAAGTTGTCTTTTGGACAAGCTTTGTTGTTAATATCCCTATAATCAACGCATACACGAATGGTGCCCTGTTTCTTGTCAATCGGGACAAGATTGGAAATGCAGTCTGTGAGATCCACCGGCTAAATAAAGTCGGCTTTCAAAAGTTTCTCGACTTCAAGTTTTATAGCAGTCGCTTTATGTGGGTGAACTGGACGAAGGCATTGTCGAACGGGTTTAGCATCAGGATATGTCTTTATCTCATGTATCAAAATTTCAGGGTCGATACCTGGCATTTCTTCGTAACTCTAGGCGAAGATGTCATGAAATTATTTGAAAAGGGACATATAGGTGACTATTTCGTCAGGGGAACATGAAGCTCCAATATGGACATTTTCGACGATTCCAGGTTTAATGGATATATTAATAGGAATCGTGGGCGAGATATTGCTTAAGTTCCCTTCAGAAAACACATCGTGTGTAGACTCGGGAACGGTCGAGATGATGACAACGGTCGATGGGGTCGAAATCCGTTGGTAGTTCTCAAGAGTATGTTGCTCCATAAAGAGGATGGAACGATGATGCCCATCATCCCAAGGGGTGTCCTCCATGATGGACATGATCCTCTCGTCAGTGGGAAAAATAGCACGAAAAGGATCGGGAGACAACTCATCAAGAGAAGGGGTAGAAGGTATTGCTGATTGAATGGCCTGATAGGCGGATTCAACTGGACTTAACGGAATTTCATCGTCGAAACAAAGATGATCTCTAGGGTCAGGGACTATCGAGGGGTCATGAGATATAGGAAGTTCGTGAGGCAAGGTGGAGATCATGTTGATGGAAGAAACATACGGGAGTGGAACATCGAGCGGTGGAATGGAGAAAGTACCCATTAACGAAGAATCCTTGAGAAGGCCTACACCAACATTCTCATAACCTGGGGGGGTTTTAGCAATAAATGGTACGTTGCCAGTATGAGTATCAGAATTGAAGAAGGATAATTGATCGACGGTAACAACCTTACCTTGGTGTGGGAAATGTAACACATGAAAAAGGGTTGACACAACTGCACGCATGGAATCGATCCAGCTGCGGCCAAGTAGAAGATTATAATCAAGAGGAGCGTCAATGACTTCCACTTCGACATGGACTGTTTTGCCTTCTAATGTGATGGGAAATGAAGGAAGAACACCATAGGGATTAAAACCAGAGCCATTGAAGGCTTTAAGAGTGTTATGGGATTCATTCAAAGAAGGAGAGCCAATGGCTTTCCAGCAAGCGAGAGACGTGACACATGTCGAGGCACCCTCATCAATAACGATTCGGCAAATTTTTTTGTCAGAGACAACCACTTGTATCTAGAACGCAAGTTGAGGGGGTAATATTGGAATGTGATCTTCCAAGTCAAAGATTATTAAATTTGTATCCGTCGGATCAATTCCACCGATATCTTTCAACAGTGCCTTCCGTTGTACAAGACAAGTTTGAAGGACTTCAAGGGCTGACATCGTAGAGGGTGCTTGAGCTAGATCTTCAACAATGTTGTAGTTCTGGGCCACACAAGCATGAGGATTGAAAGCCGATTTCCGAACGACACCCTTTGGGGGGGGTCACAGAACTATGTCAAGGCTCGGTCATTTGAGATGAAGAGGACCGTTAGTAGGTGGAGTCATGGGAGAGGGTTGTACCAAAGAAGGGGGTAAATCGTCAACCTTCTCCTTAGAGGGAGAATAATCTTTGGCTCGAGTAGTGAGCACAACGTTGTTCTGCTTAGAATCACTAGTACACATCAAAACATAGGAGGTGGTAGAAGATGAGGGTTGGTCATGGATGACCAACTGAGCCTGTTGTTGAGATGGGAAGGGTTGGGACAAGACAGCCAATGTAGATGGTTTTGGAGCTCCTTGAAGGAACTTAGTGACCTCGGCACATCGTGGACAATCCTTCGTGTAGTGATCATCACCACAGATAAGGCAAGGGTATCGTGGTTTGTGCTTATCCTGATCATCAACAGGGGTAGTTTTGGTTTGCTCTGCTTGAGAATTATTTTTTCCCTCCTTATTCTTACCTCTCCCCTTTTTAGATTTGTTTTTACCGGCTGGGGTAGATTGAATGACATTTACCTCAGAAGTCTTGCCGGTGGGAGGGGCAAGAGACAGAGCATTTTGAACAGTAGAAGAACTTGATTTAGGGTTTGTGCTTGAATCGAAATGTGATTGGGCTTCAGCAGTACCAATCACACCGTCAGCTGCATGCGAGGCAGCTGGAGTAGTTGAAGTACTGGAAGGATTAGGACGAGGTAAGTCAGGTAGTAAATCGTAAAGTGTTCCCATTTGTGAGTAAACGAGGTCAAGATATTGAGAACGACTTATAACCCGATCTTCCGTGACTATGCCACCCATGGAAATGTCCTTACCGATT
>JASDQU010689451.1:12036-33894 GCA_032191745.1 Picea mariana | reverse complement strand
ATGGTTTTCATCCAACTCGTTGATGGATGACTCTATTCGGTTACGTCTTTTTCAATGAACCCTTACTGGTTCTGCTACGAAGTGGTATATCGAATTGCCACGAGGTTTCTTCTCTGATTTCAACACCTTAGCTATGGATTTCTTTACGCATTACCAATTACCGATCCATTATGATACGGGGACTGAGATTTTGACTTCCTTCAAACAGACTAAACGCACTCATATATCTGATCACATCCATGAGTGGCGAAGGAGACGATGTCTCATTAAACTTGAGCTTCCCGACCAGTTACTGGCAGAATGGTTTACAAAATCATTTGTGAATGAAATTGATAAGGACATTGCCATGGGTGGCATAGTCACAGAAGAGAAGGCTATAAGTCGTGCTCAATATCTTGATCTCATTTATTCACAAACGTGAACCCTTTACGATTTACGACTTGACTTACCTTGTCCTAATCCTTCCAGCACTTCAACTACTCACGCTGCCTCGCATGCAGCTGACGGTGTGATTGGCTCTTCCCAAGCCCATTCACATTCTGTGTCAAGCGTCAACCCTAAATCTGCTTCTTCTAATGTTCAAAATGCTCTGTCTCCTACCACTACCACTGGAAAGAATTTTGAGGTAAATGCAGTCAAATCAACCCCATCCGGTAAAAACAAATCTAAAAAGGGGAGAGGCAAGAATAAGGAGGGAAAAAATAATTCTCAAGCAGAGCAAACCAAAACTACCCCTGTTGATGATCGGGATAGGCGGAAACCACGATACCCTTGCCTTATATGTGGTGATGATCACTACACGAAGGATTTTCCACGACGTGTTGAGGTCACTAAGTTCCTTCAAGGAGCTCCAAAACCACCTGCACCAGTCGTTTTGTCACAACCCTTCCCATCTCAACAACAGGCTCAGTTGGTCATCCACAACCAACCCTCTTCTTCTACTACATCATATGTTTTGATGTGTACTGGTGATTCTAAGCAGAACAACGTTGCACTCACTACTCAAGCCAAAGATTATTCTCCCTCTAAGGAGAAGGTTGATGACTTACCTCCTTCCTTGAAACAATCTTCTCCAACGACTCCACCTACTACTGGTCCTCTTCATCTCGAACGACCGAGCCTCGACACAGTTCTGAGACCCCCCCCAAAGGGCGTCGTTCAGAAATCATCTTTCAATCCTCATGCTCATGCAGCCCAGAACTACAGCATTGTTGAAGATCTGGCCCAGGCACCTTCTGCGATGTCAGCCCTTAAAGTCCTTCAAACTTGTCCCGCACAACGGAAGGCACTATTGAAAGCTATCGGTGGAATCGATCCGATAGATATGAATTTGATAGTCTTTGACTTGGAAGATCACATTCCAAGGTTACCCCCTCAACTTGCGTTCTAGATTCAAGTGGTTGTCTCTGACAAAAACATTTGCAGAACCGTTATCGATGAGGGTGCCTCGACTTGTGTTATGTCTCTTTCTTGTTAGAAAGCCATTGGCTCTCCTTCTTTGAATGAATTCCAGAACACTCTTAAAGCCTTCAAAGGCTCCGGTTTTAAGCCCTACGGTGTTCTTCCTTCGTTTCCCATCATGTTAGAAGGTAAAATGGTCCAAGTTGAAGTGTAAGTCTTTGACGTTCCCCTTGATTATAATCTTCTGCTCGACTGCAGCTGGATCGATTCCATGCACACCGTTGTATCGAACCTTTTCCATGTTGTATGTTTCCCTCATCAAGGAAAGGTTGTTACCATCGACCAACTAGCCTTCTTCAATTCTGATACCCATACTGGCAACGTACCGTTTATTGCTAAAACCCCACCGGGTTATGAGAACGTCGGTGTTCCCAAGGCTGAGAGAAAGAAAGGAAAAGTAGCTATTTGGGGGGTATGAGATTTGACCCTCTGTACTATCCTATTCACCATAGCTCGGATGGCTGGGAGTTTTGCTACTCACATGGCGTTATAGAGTTACTTCCATTATGCTATTGAGTGTACTGAACCTCGGGTATTCAACTGGGTAGATGTTGTGCTTCGTAGTATAAAAAAGCAGTTGACCAAATGCAGACGAGGCGACCTGAAGCAATTTGTGTACAGATCTTTGTTGGTGTCCTTCTTCCTTGAGAGGGTTCCATTACTGAGACTGCAGGTTGAATGGAATTTACTGGCTCCCAAGGATCAAAGGATGCTGAGATGGTGTCGGCTCATGGCCTGGCACGTAGCAGGACCGATCATCAAGTATGATGATACTTTCTTTGACTGGCTTCAACCACAGATGTTGATGGTTGACGACTATGCTTATGCCGGGTTGGATTTCCACAGAGTTCCGGATTTAGTACCGCCAGAGGATGCTCAGTGGGGGGACCTTGGTAAGAAGTACACAAATTTTTCTCTTTTTAAATGTTTTGTGAATTTTTATCATATTCAAATGTTTTTGTTTTATATGTTCATCCAAAGACTAATACAAAATTCATTTTTGATAGCACAGATGTTGGACCGTACCGACCTCCTAGTACTTCTCCCATTCAGCGGTGAGGAGAGGTAGCGGCAGCACCACAATATGTCGAGGATTATCAGGTGGTGGAACAAAATCTAGAGGGCCTGACCGCAGATATTCCAGACATGCCTCTGGAAGAGGTTCCACGATGCGATCAGCGTCATACTGTAGGAGTATCAGCATCCATGAGTCGACTGCTCCATAGGGTTGCTTGGGCAGTCATGTGTTACCATGAATGTCATCCATGACGTCACTATGTAGAAGCTATGAGCTTCAGATTTTGACATTTTGGTCTTTGGACCAACTTTTTGTAAAAAACTCTTTTGATCGTTATATATACAGACGGCCTCTACCAATTTATCATGTGTTGTGTGAACATTGATGTGATTGATTTATAAATGATTCAAATGTCTATCCAATACATAATTAGCCAATGCATATGTTAATGTATTTAGACATCTAGGAATATGTTGGTATTCAATGTAATCAAAATAACGCTCCAAGAGGCGAATTCACAAATACACCCGTAACAAAGTGGGACTTCGAATGGTATATACATTACTTAACTGTAGTACTACTAGCTGTGAATCAAGTCGCACAACCAAATGACGAATTCCGAGTGAGATAGCATCAACCAATAATTCAATAACGGTGCTATACTCTGCAATGTTGTTGATCACACGGCCGAGACACACACCTTATGTGATTAGACGAAACCCGACGTGATGCCACCCTAGTCATAGAAGCTCAGAAAAAACATGTCAAGGCCCAATACGACAAGCATGTCAAGCCTCTCATTTTCTCCGAAGGTGATCTTGTTCTTCTCTATGAGCAAGATCGAGATATGTTAGGAGCTGGGAAATTTGAACCCATGTGGTGAGGTCCTTATATTGTTCGACGAGTTTTGGAAAAAGGAGCTTATGAATTGGTAGATTACGATGGTATCCCTTTGAGTGAACCCAGGAATGGGTTGTACTTGAAGAAGTACTATGCATAAACTCATCTGTGCACAAGTACTTGTATTTTTAATGTATCATACTTTTTGTGTGTTACTATATTTTTCTTTTGTCGTTATCTGGTCTCTGCCCTTATGTGACATTGTGTTTGATTTCCAGATGTCGGAGTCTTCGCTACCCTATATTGGCTTCGCTGATGGCGCTAGCCATAGTACCTAGAACCTTGCTTCCGTTGCGTGGGCAATTTACGCCCCTACAAACGAACTTGTCTCTTTACAAGGTGTGTGTCTCGGCCGTGCGATCAACAACATTGCAGAGTATAGCACCGTTATTGAATTATTGGTTGATGCTATCTCGCTCAGAATTCGTCATTTGGTTGTGTGACTTGATTCATAGCTAGTAGTACTACAGTTAAGTAATGTATATACCATTCGAAGTCCCACTTTGTTACGGGTGTATTTGCGAATTCGCCTCTTGGAGCGTTATTTCGATTACATTGAATATCAACATATTCCTAGATGTCTAAATACATTAACAGATGCATTGGCTAATTATGTATTGGACAGACATTTGAATCATTTATAAATCAATCACATCGATGTTCACATAACACGTGATAAACCGATAGAAGTCGTCTGTATATATAACGATCAAAATAATTTTTTACAAAAAGTTGGTCCAAAGACCAAAATATCAAAATATGAAGCTCATAGCTGACATTCAAGGTAACACACGACTGCCCGAGCAACCCTACGCAGCAGTCAACTCATGGATGTTGATACTCCTACAGTATGATGTTGATCGCGTCGTGGAACCTCTTTTAGAGGCATGTCTGGAATATCTGCGGTCAGGCCCTCTAGATTTTGTTCCACCACCTGATAATCCTCGGCATATTGTGGCACTGCCGCTACCTCTCCTCGCCGCTGAATGGGAGAAGTACCAGGAGGTCGATACGGTCCAACATCTGTGTTATCAAAAATGAATTTTGTATTAGTCTTTGGACGAACATATAAAACAAAAACATTTGAATATGATAAAAAATCACAAAACATTTAAAAAGAGAAAAATGTGTGTACTTCTTACCAAGGTCCCCCCACTGAGCATCCTCTGGCAGTACTAAATCCGGATCTCCGCGGAAATACAACCCGGCATAAGCATAGTCGTCAACCATCAACATCTGTGGTTGAAGACAGTCAAAGAAAGTATCATCATACTTGATGATCGGTCCTGCTATGTGTCGGGCCATGAGCCGACACCATCTCAGCATCCTTGGATCCCTGGGAGCCGTTAAATTCCATTCAACCTGCAGTCTCAATAAGGGAACCCTCTCAAGGAAGAAGGACACCAACAAAGATCTGTACCCGAATTGCTTTAGGTCACCTCATCTGCATTTGGTCAACTGTTTTTTTATACTACGAAGCACAGCATCTGCCCAGTTGAATACCTGAGGTTCAGTACACTCAATAGCATACTAGAAGTAACTCTGTAACGCCATGTGAGGAGTAGNCGGTCACCTCATCTGCATTTGGTCAACTGTTTTTTTATACTACGAAGCACAGCATCTGCCCAGTTGAATACCTGAGGTTCAGTACACTCAATAGCATACTAGAAGTAACTCTGTAACGCCATGTGAGGAGTAGAACTCCCAGCCATCCGAGCTATGGTGAATAGGATAGTACGGAGGGTCAAATCTTGTACCCCCCAAATAGCTACTTTTCCTTTCTTTCTCTCAGCCTTGGGAACACAGTGTAAACGGCAGTACTCACTTATCTGCAGCCCACCACCTCTACTACCAGTCAGGTTAACATAGTGCCCGCGCCGTGACAATCCAGTCAAAAAGTAAATGTCCTTGATATCTAAGGACAGTGTGTGGACCCCCACATGAAATACCTGGTGATCAGGGTCTCACATATGCACCAGGTACTCTAACAACCTAACTTGGGCTCTCATACCCAGGATACGAAAGTACTTCAGGAGCCCACAGTTTCTCAAAGTAGCGATAGTAGGTGGATGATTTTCGGCAATTGCATTGTCTTCTTCGTGCTCCCTTTCACGCCATTCAAGCACCATTTTGATGGCCCATTACCTACATAAGAGACACAAAAAGAAGATTAGCAACCTTTTTCATGATTTCATTCTCTTCCATTGAGTAAAATTTAAAAAAAAAATTGAGCTTTGCGGTTCTCGCAGGTGCCCTTTAGGCACAATGCGAGAACCTCGCAGGCTGCCTTAGGCTCACCTGCGAGAATGCCCCACTCTCGCAGGTCCCGTGTAGCCCACCTGCGAGAATGGCAGCGCGAAAGTAGGGATTGAAAAATCAAATGAAAAATGAAATTTTAACCAATGGAAATACAAAATTAAACCATGAAAGTGTTAAGGACAAAGAGCCTACCTTACTGTCGCTGGCAGCTCGCTGAATGGACACTCGTAGCTCTTGCAATCTGACGCCAAACTTGGAGGGTAAAAGAGGGGTTTTTTAAGCTCAAATAGTGGAAAGGTAAAAATGATATGGTAAAAGAGTTGTTACTCCTTTTTATTTACTTTTACTATGTCATTTGGTTTTTTATGATTATTTATTAATTAAACCCTAATCCCTAATGTCCTTTTGAGTGTAATTTTTGCAGGCATAATGACTTCAAGGTTCCTATGTAGGAATGCGGATATAAATTTTTCTTTATCATCGCATGTTTTGATTATTTTTTATGGTTTGTTGTATAAAACCTCGAGCATGGTTTTTTTCCGTTCTCACGCTCGAAAATACATGAGAACGCGATTGAGCATACTTTTATCACTTTTTCGGGCTCAACAAGGATATATGAAAAAGGAACCCCCCTGGAGTCCTCTTTAAGCTCTTTTCAAACTCTCTAAACATGAAAAGATCGCCGAGCGAACTTGTTGTTTTCACGCTTGATAAAGTATTTGAAGCAAGCGTATGGTGAGCGATAATTTATCTCTTTTTCGGTCTCATCCGGACTATTTTACGAAAAAGGAACTGAGAGAGTTCTCTTTTAAGTGTTTTTCCAAACTCTATAATCATGAAAAACCTTCGACTTTTCTATCTTTGGACTCATTAAACAAACATTGACAGACCCGTAATGGGACAGAACCACTCCTTCTTAGGGTTCGTTAACAATACTCCGAGGGACTCATCCGAAGGATGAGCTTACATCAACAAGCATATGTTATCCTCCTCAAGCTTGCGTAAAAATAAAGAGGTACTCGCCAGAAATGGTGGGGGAAATTTTGGGAAAGGGATATGTTATCTTCGTATTGATTGGCAGTAAGTGTCGCTCTTGAACATGACACCCCCTATTCGTCATTTGAAACCGGTTTGGGAAATTCATTTTCCTCTCATTCGATTTGCTACAAGGTCATTCCCTGTGTCTTCTTTGAGTCAATGCTGCCAAATCATTGGTCGTGTCATTCATATGTTCAAGAGAAGTCCATCTGAAACCTATATCGAGTTGGCCATCTGCAGTTGTCCATTCTTTTCGTGTCGGCCTTCTCTGTGTCCGGTCCAACTTGCATAATATTCTGTTTCACCTTCAAAATCTGTTACTCATTTCGTGTCATTGAAGGGGGATACATCAAGGCACTCCTATGACGAGTTTTGTTCCGTAGACTTCAGCTCATTATCCGGAATCAAGACTTAGAAATTATTTGGTACCTTGGAGCTTGCATGCCTCAATGGCGGGTTTCCTCGCTTTCGACAGTGGGTTTACATCATTGACCCCTGATCGAAAGATTCCATCGGATGTTCAACTTCAACTCATTTATTCACACTCAATGGATTGTACTAGGGTACCTTGGGAGTCATTGGCATCAATGGTGATTTCCCTCGCACTTGTTAACGGTTTCATCAATGACCGGTAATCAAGTGGTTTCTGCCATGTTCAACTTCAACACATGTAATCACATGGTTAGATTCGCACTTTGGGCGACGAGATTGAAGACCCTGGATATCATCTCTGTGATCTAGGTTGCGATGGAGTATGTATAATTTGCGACACATAAATCCATTGTGTATGTCTCGTGGCTATGTCGTCTTAATTTGAAACTTCTCGCATAGATCCACTGTGTATTCCCAGTGGCTATGCTATATTTTGACGGCATGGATCCACAGTGTATGATTGGTGGCCATGACCTATGTCTACAATGTCATTCGTATATGATCTGAGTATGGGAATTCCTACCTCAGAATTGGTATATATGATATTCTGCATATGCTTGGGTGTTTGCAGGTTTCCGATTAGATGTGCTCCTGGTTCCCGACACACACATGCAGCTTACAAAGTCTTTCGACTGTCACTGATTCCAACCTCATACTTTGGGGGGCATTTTGTTACCCATGATTTTGGTCGTCATGATGATGTATTGATGATGGTGTACTCAGGCTCTTTATAAGAACTTTGTCTTGAGAAAAGTTACTTTCATTTTTTCATAGAAACCTCATTTTTGAAGAAGGTTCGCAGGCTGCTAATATATTTGGCTGCGAGAATGACCCATTCTTGCAGGCTGCCTTAAGCTAGGGTGTGAACTTCTCACACTGTGTTGAATAGATAGGGTGCGAATGAATAGATAGGGTGCGAACTCTTCCTAAATCAAGGAAAAAGATGAATTCTCGATACTTCTAGAAGGGAATCTTCTAGAAGAATGGGTTGGCATTCGAATGGTTATCCTAGTACTGGATTCCCTGATATTTTGGGATCATTCTTATCCAAGTAACTAATTCATTCTCTCCTATATATTGAGGGAATTCTCATGGAAAAGGTTAAGCAAGATTCATTGGAGAATTGGTGAAAGAATTGTGTGAAGGATTGAGCTTGAACAGCAGCTTGGAGACTCCAGCAAGTTTATCAAAAGGAGTTGATCTTATTCATGCAAATATTGAGCAAGTGTGTATGTCAGAGCCAAGAGTCATCAAAAGGAAGTTTGCGACATCAAGGCTCAGGTTGTAATCTTTACTTTCAATTAATATAATATAGTGGCATGTCCCTTTCCCATAAAGCTATTTCCACTGTATTGTGTAATTCCTTGATCATACACATAGGTTGGCTATTGAAAAGGTTGTGCTATCTTCACTTTGGTTGGTTTGTGTTGTCTTGGTCTTGGCCGCACGAGAGCACTGGAGCAAAGCGGGAGTAACAAAGACCATAGGAAGCGATAATAAGGTATGTTATTTGTTCTTGCCTCCTAGTTAATTCAATGGTCAAAACTTAGGGAAAGAGTCATGTCCTGTCTTACTTTGTTCTAGATCCAGGTGGATCTAGGGAGATCTGTTAGTGTCCGCACCTACCGATTAATCCAATAACAAACACGGCCAAGGTAACTTCTTGTCACTTAGGATGGTTCTGAGGTTTGAAATTAGTCCTCCAAACACAATTTCCACTTGAACCTTGAGTCCAATGACCACTTACCCAGCCCATCAAGCCTTTGCATTGAAACCTTAGCTCATAACTTGAGTTTTGTCCATTTCGACAACAAATCCTTCTGAAACTCTTTCTTCAACTTCCACTAACATGGCCCATCCAGGCTTAGTGTTGTAACCATGCTCTGATACCAATTTTTAACATCCTCAGCCTTCCAACAATAACAACAATGCCACTACTCAGCTCTGACTTAGCTGCGATACCAAGCTATAACGTCCCCGACCATTCAACAGGCTGAGTAACACTACCATGTGGAACGTTCACATATAAATATATAACATGCATTTTAACCGAAATAAAACACATAACATAGAGTTATTACTACCATACAGATTCAAATGTAATAGACAGTAATTCATATATGCAACGGAATACACGATAACATTCAAGAATCATAGGCATGCATAACATAAAATTAAGCACATAAATTATACTTATCTTTCAATTGGAATAACACCACCAACTTCATGCAGACCTTCCACGAACCTCCCAGCCATAGACCACATTGTTCATCATGCTCAGCAGTGGGTCACCCCCGATCTGGGACTAAGCTCCACCAAGGGAAAGGGAATCCTAGGCTATGCAAGGTCAATAGGGAAGTCACACAGTTAAAGAGGAAGGATTCTCTCCAGGAGCCTTCTTACGCCCACTAATCACAGACTCTCATTCCCCACATGTTTGTTCCACCCGGGAGTATACACCTTCACTGCCATGCAATCCATCGGCTGCTTCACCTCCCTCTCAGGGTCTCGACAACAGGCCGGATCAGGAATCCTCAGACCTCCGTAGCTGGTGCTGCACTCTCTCTGGGAGAAAAACACTTCCTAGCAAACTCTCTCACCTGGGAGAGTTTCTCACAGGGCTGACAACCTATCTCTTCAACCACAACCAACTCCCTCACCTGGAAAGAGTGTTGCACACAGTCCTGAGAACCTGCTTATTCAACTTTGTTCCTACACAAGGAGGACAATAGCAAGACTCAACAAGGAACAGATGACGAAAACAAGCCACACTCATTCCAAGAACTACGTGGCCACAATAGCCCACAGTCATGACACACATAGAACAGATAATACAAAGGATACTCGAGCTTCACAAAAGACACAGATCATTCCACAGGTTATCATTGGGTTCAAGATGCGTGAACATAGGACAAAACACAGAGGTTGATGATGGAGGCCTCGGGTTCAGGCGGAGGATGGGAGAATGGCCAAATGAACAACCTTCCCGTGAGGGTTTCCTTCTCTGTGCACAGGTAAGCAAATGTAAACGCAGAGGAAAAACAGTTCAGACACCCCAAATCCCAGAAAACTTAAGCGGAAGATGATGAATGAGAGAGTGAACCCCCAACACGACTGAATTCTTCAGCTTTAACTGCATGCGCCCAGGTCGACACTATCTTCCTGGAGATGCATGTGCCCAGGTCGACACTTGTCTTTCTGGAGCTGCATGCACTCCATTTTGCATACGTTCCCTTTCCAGGAACTTAGGACAACACTTGGTCAATTGACCACCTTAGCCTTTTAGGAAATAATAATAAATTATTATCCCCTTTATAGGTAAGCCCCTAGGCCCAAACACTTAGCCTCCTCCCTTACCCAACCTTGTGGAAAATTAGTCCCCCATCACTCTTTCTTTGTGGTCAGTCTACACGCAGCGATGTTTTTATATTAACAAGTGCATAATTACATGTACAAAACATGCTCCTGGCCTTTAACACCTAGGATCTCCAGCCTACTTGCACATAAGCTTACCATCTTACAACTACTTGGCTCACCAGCCTACAAAACATGTTTACAATACATAGATATAACTGGGGCTCATCCTTCAGGTATTACAAAACCCAACCTCTTATTGCAATGACTTCTCTTTGTTTGTTTTATTGATTATTACGAATAAATTTGTGTTTTATCCTCCGTCCCTTATCCGTTTAGTCATTAGTCTATGCCTAAGCAGTTGGCCAAGAGTCGAATCGACGGTCGTCACTTCGATGTTTGAAGACCTATAGATTCAAATGCTTTGCTTTTCTGTGCATGGATGATGAGTGAAGGATAAATTTTTCACCCATCTATTTATCCCTTACTTATCTCTTCGTTTTTCTCCTACGATTAATCTTAATCCCTGCATTTCTGAGAATGAGCATCCTTGCGTATTGATTGATTCGTTACAGAATGATATATCTTTGCGTCTTTTTGTTTGATTATCTCCACCATTTATCTCTGCGATTTCGTTGGACAAAGATCCCAATTAGCAGAAATTTTGAATTCACTTTTAAATGTATTTTATATCTGCGATTTCGCTGGACAAAGATCCCAATTAATAGAGTTTTTGAATTCACTTTTAAATGTATTTTATATCTGCAATTTCGTTGGACAAAGATCACCTTTCGAAGAGTTTTTTTATTTTCACTCTTATATGTAATTTATCTTTGCGGTTTCGCTGGACAAAGATCCCCTTTCGTAGATTTTTTTATTTTCACTCTTATGTGTAGTTTATCTTTGTGGTTTCATTGGACAGAGATCCCCTTTTGTATATATATAAAGAGCCAATATGGATGGTGAAGAAGATACAAAAAGCAGTGAGATGCATAAATAAAATCATCCATGAATGCAATACTTGTCTAATAAACTTCTTTCTTTTCTTCTCTATTTGTAGCAACAACAACAATATTGGGCATGGCATGAAACTCACGACTAGATCTAGAAGTGGCCTTGATATTGTTGTTTTTGCATGTCCATCTTCATGCCTTTGTAACAACATAGGTATAAACATCTCTATCTCCAAAATCTGTGCACTTTCCTCCATTAGCAAATTGTCATACTTAAAACCTAATTGAAGAAAATATTTTTTCTGTAGTAGCTTAACCTGCTAAAGATATGGCTCGGTCTCTTCATCACCGGACAATTCGGGCTTTTGAATCAATTTGTGAGATATCAAACCTCATATTTATCTAGCATAATGACCTTAGAATCAATATTTTTTTGTTCAGCTACAACATAAGTCATGGAAATATTCTCTCTAGTGAGCAGAAGGAGGAAGTTGATCTCAGTGAGTGGATCATAATTTAGTGTTAAATACCCACTCAGTTAGAGTTGGAAACCCTTTCCCTCTACCTGTAGTTTTAGTAGAGTTAAACTAATATTAGGTTTTCATTCTAGTTGTACCCTTTTAGGAAATAGTTCACCATCAACACTTGTTGCACTGACAAATTTGTCACTGGTTGGTGGGAATATGCTTGGACATGTAATCCATAAGAAAGATATAACTCCCTAAATAAAGGTGCTTTCACTCGTATGTTGGATAGGAAAAGAAATAACAGTGAAAGCCACCAATTTTTGGATCACCATCAACACTTGTTGCACCGACAATTTTGTCACTGGTTGGTGGGAATATGCCTGGACATGTAATCCATAAGAAAGATATAAGTCCCTAAAGAAAGGCACTTTCACTCATCTGTTGGATAGGAAAAGAAATAATGGTGAAAGCCACCAGTTTTTGGATACATTGTGGCAGAATCTATTGGACTTGAAACTGGTAAGAACTAGGTGAGTCCAGAGGGTGGGAAGTAGTAGTTGGACATACTAGTGCTTCTATCGTTGGTAAAAAAAATTATTGATCTCGATATGGAACAACTAGAGCTGCAACCCGATCTGGAATAGAAAAAAGGTTGCCATGATTGAAAAAGATACTGAGCAATATGATGTCTAGGGCTAGCACTAGTGCATGTACTTGCTATGGATCGAACACTGAAATAATCTTGTGAACTACTGATTGTTCATACATCTTAAAAAAAATCATTCTCCTTCACTAATGCTTATACTTCTGTTTTCGGATCTGGTTCAACCTATTCAATCGCTTTTGAGTCAACAGATAGATGAAACCACTACTGGAGTATATTTGTTTCACCGAAAGGAAAATATTTTTTTGGATTTCTTTTAGTGTGCATTACCTCGTTGAAGTCAACACATGCCACGTTCTCTGCCAGATGGTGGCGATCACTACACTTTTAGGACTCATGGGTGCTGGAAACACATTATTGGAAACAACTACTTTCCCCTTGGTCTGATCAGGGCTCATTTTGTAATAAAAAATGGTTTCGTTGATGGGCATGTACTACCATTATAAAAAGAATTATGAAGAATGAATGTATTTTTGGTTGTTAAAAATTGTTGTTGTTATTATTTTTCAAATAAAGTTTGATTCTGAGAAGTACATTTTCCTTTATGGATTGGATTGTAAGAAGGATATATTTTATCTTCATCGTCCAGTAGTTCAATGAGAATTTACAACATTAAATCCAAAAATGGTGAAATAGATAGTCACTCATAAAGGAAGCATCTCAAGACCTTTTTTATTTGTTTAATGACATACGATGGTCACTCATAAAGGAAGCATATAAATACTATATTTATTTGTGTAATTGCATATGGTGTGATAATGAAAAGTCCAAAAGATCTTGAACGTTGTCTATACCAATTCCAGTGACCAATCTTAACTCGATTGTAGGATTATGCAATAACATGAGGCAACAAATTCAAAGTTGAAATTTACAGTTGCTTGAACCTACAATCCATTTAAGTCCATGAGATTCCAACTTTGAGATAAATTCTAAATGCATGCTCTAATTTAAATAAATGTAAATATAATGATATATTCATTGATTATTTAAGAGTGTTTCTAAACATAAATGTTACTCATCCTTGTCCTCTAAATAAAATAAATTGATGTTCTCTTCTCTCCTTTTATTGTCGATCACATGTTTTGAGATGTTTTCTTCTTATATTGGATATTTCCATTCCATTCCATATTCATTCATGCATTATGAAAAGAATCAACCCCGATCATCTAAGGATAGAAGCAACAACTTAAAAATAAAAGAGAAAAGTGCTTGTTCGTTGAGGGAAAGGGTGAGGGACAGTTTTAACACTCCCCTGATGTAGGAGGGTGAGGAATGTGAAGAACATAGGGAGAGGGATGAAATCACTTGCTCAATCAAAGAGAGAGCAAGGAGAGTTATAGATTAAAAACATAAGCAGTTGATCAAGAGGATCAATTGATAACAAAAAAGTAAGAGAAATCAATGTCCTTATTCATAGATTCAACCAGAAAGTATTATCAACCCAAATCAATTACCACCACATCAAGTATCAATAGAGCCAGCGAAAACAATCTACCAACATGATATCCAAGGGGCATCTTGCAAGCTATGTGGAGTGCATTGTTATCGTTATGGTGTACAATATTAGAGCTTCTCCATATTTTGGCTCCTTCACTTAAAATTATAGTTTTTCCTTGTTTATATGAAAATGAATGGCATCAACTATATTTATTACTTCAAAGAGCGTTCTAGAGCACTCTAACACTGGTTACATATCCAAGAATACATATTAACGTTGGTAGATGCATATTAACATTAACACGTACTTGCAGTTTTGTTGTTCTCGATATTGTTATTTTTCGATTTGTTGGGTTATCAATTTTATCATAGTTAATAGAAAGAAAAACTTTAAGATGCAACTAATTATAATGTTTATATAACAAGTCTACATATTCTACCTCTATAGATTGTTATGTTGTCAATCTACTATGCTATCGATTTTATCTTAGTGAATTGAAAGAAAAACTACAAGAGTAACGTGAATTTTGTACTTGAGATGATTGTAGAGGATCTTCAACTCCTTTTATTAAAAAATATAAAACATTGAATATGAAAATAAATTCCATATAGTTATCGATAGTGGTGGATAAAATTACATTTTATTTTTAGAGTATGAATAATATGAAATAAAATTGTCTGAGATAGGCGATCGGACTATATGGTATACGCAATCCATATAGTTATAGTTGTACTTTTAAAATATATACGCAATCCATCATTATTATGCTACATAAGAGAACAAGATGTTATAGAAGAGAGTAAATCAAGAGAAACCTAGTATTTTGCTACTTCATCAAACAAACTATGATAAAGATAAAATGCTTCGAATAGTCCAAAAGATTTCGAAAAAAATGTGAAATAGCGATGGTAGAAGCATATGGAACCTCAAAGGGATTGGCTATCCTTTGGGACCTGGAGAGATCCTGAATACAAAGATTCATTTGAGATATTCTATACTCGTCACAAGCAGGTACCAAGTCCTCGAGATGTTGGATCAGGGCTACGTCATGAACGCTTATGACCCACCGACTCTAGCAATGAAGAGGGAATTTCTCAACATTACTAATCTTTTAGGATCCATATTTAAATATCATCCTTGGATTATTGGGGGTGATTTTAACATGATAAACTTCTTGGAAGAGAAGAGAGGAGGGATGTGGAGAATGAAGCCTTTAAAACCTTCATTGATAGTCTAGACTCATAGACATCCCATATAGTAATGGAATGTATACTTGGAATAATAAGAGAGGAGGCGAAAACCATATCGTTGTATGTAAGGACATGTTACTGGTCTTGAAAACAATGTTCCATGTCCAACAAGTGTTTTCGGCATACATACTCCCATTTAACGTATATGATCATTGACCTATTTTTCTCTCGTGGGAAGACAGGATAACGTCTAGGTCTAAGCCATTAAGACTTGATAAATCTTGGATGGAGCACCCTGAATTTTAAGAAAAAATTGCAACTTGGTGGAGGAAAAGATCGGACTTATTTGAGACAAAGATGTATCAAGTTCAATAAAGGTTAAAGCATATTAAAAAACAGATCAAGAAATGGAACAAGGAAGACTTTCGAAATATATTTGAAGAGAAGATTTGGAAGATGTCTAAAAAGAGATAATTCAAAATGGTTTTTCTGAGGAGAATAGAAGAAAATAAGGGAAACTAAAAATGGAAATTCATAAAATGAAAGAACAAGAAGACATTTTATGGAGGTAGAAATTGACAATGAGGTGGCTCGGGGAAGGGGATGGTGATCCAGGTGGATATTGGTGGCCACCCACTTGTTCCACTTATTCAGAATGGTTCTGAATCTTCACAGGTTTTCTACAATTTTGAGGCCCTAAACTTTTGGGGCTTTTTGAGCCCCTAAAGTACATTTTTTTGACTTGGAAGTGCCCAATAAATAGTCGAAGGCATGTATTGGGTCATTTGTAATGTCTACTTCTCTACTAGACCTTTTTGGAGAATAAGGTGGAATACAAAATGAAACAAAGAACACATTAATGCAGATAATCAAAGAAGGGGAGGCGTCTAAAGATAGAGGAGGCATCGAAGAATAGAGGAGGTGTCTAAAGACACTATTATAATACTTAAGCACAATGTACTGTGATCAGAACATCATAGTGCATATTGCACATCTTGATCTGCATGATATGTTTTGCAATATCAATTCACATTCATTGTAGTTATAATGACCCAAAGGGTCCTCTTTTATATTCTCAAGATCTAGCCGGCTCTCATAGAATCTGGAAGGTCTTTCCCACATATTACTGTCGGTGGTTATATTTGACTCCATAAAATCCACTATGTCAAGTGGACTTGACAAGACTCGACCCGACTAACTATCTATCCAACCCGTAGTTGATTGTTGGGATAGTCGATCCACCGCCCTACTATCTTCGACATGCATAACGACTCGTATGGTGTGTTGGTCGATTGCTCGATCGATTGTATCCAGATGACGTTTGACCTCTCAACTGACTGAATCTAGAATATGTGTGATGAGACATTGAATCCTTGATGTCCCAACACCCTCCCATCAGTACACAACTCTAGAGTTTTAGGAGGTGAAATTACATCACTTGAACACCCCCCCATATGTTGCTTCTTGAATCCCAAGCAAAGTGTGGATGTTGATAAATATGACTTCAACTAAAGGTTTGGTGAAGATATCATCAACTTGATATTTGATGCAACAATATTCAAGAGAAGCAACATGCTCATGAACTAACTTTCTCAAGTAGTGAGCATAGAGATCGACATGCTTCATCTTACTGTGACAATGGGATTGTCATCAACCTATATGGAACTTTAATTATCACAGTAGATGGTGGTTGAGGTATGAACACGAAGGCCAAGTTCACCCAAATCTTGGTGAATCCAGGCCACCTCAGTACCTTCTTGAACGAAACCATGATATTCTTCCACCATGATATTCTGCCTTTGTAGTTGACAAGAAGACTAGCTTATGTTTCTTGCACGACCACACCAAATTTATGGTGCTATAGATAAACACATACCCAGAAGTGGACTTCCGATCATCGTCGTCTCTAGCCCAGTTGATGTCGGTGAAACTGACAAGTGAATCTGAACTACAACAATATTTGATACCAAAATGAGTGGTGCCATTTAGATAACGAAGAATTTGTTTGATTTTCTTCCAATGGTTTTCTCTCGGATATTGCATGAATCGAGAAACCACACTAACAAAAATAGGATACATCAGGTCGACTATGAGTATGATAAATAAGGTTTCCGACCGATTGATGATAAGGTGTAGCATTGACAGCAGGTGTTTGACAAGTTTTAGTAAGATTCACTCCAAACTAAAAAGAAGTAGCACAAGGTTTTCAATCAACCATCTTAAAACAAGTCAACAGATGTGTTACATATTTAGAATAAGAAAGGAAAAAACAATCACACATTGCTAACACTTGAAGACCCAAAAAATAATGCAGAGTGTCGAGATCTATCATATCAAGGGAGTCAACAAGTTGTTTCTTCAATCTAAAGAGGAGAGAATTATTATTGTCGTTAATGAGGAAGTTCTCAACATATACAACATCGATGAAAGTGTCTTAATTAGAGTGGAGAACATACAATATGTGATCATATTCACACCATTTGAAACCAAGTCGAAGAAATAAACGGTTCAGATTAGCATACCAGGCTTGGGGAGCCTGTTTCAAATCATAAAGCGACTTCTTGAGTCGACATACAAAATTGGAATTTGTAAAAAAACTAGGTGGTTGTTCCATGTAAATTTCTTCATATAGGTCTCCATGAAGGAAAGCACTCTTCACATCCATCTTATGTATCTCCCATTCAAAATGAGTAGCAAGGGAAAGAAGCAATCAAATAGAGTTCTTCTTTCCAATGGGGGAAAAGGTTTCAGTGTAGTTGATGCCTTCTTATTGAGAAAATTCTCCCACGACAAAGTGTGATTTATGACGTTCAACAATACCTTTAGAGGTAAATTTGGTCTTGTAGACCCATCGATACTTCACAATGTTCTTTTCATGTGGTCAGGGAACCAAGTTTCAGGTCTAACTCTTCGACAAAGAATCAATTCCAGTCTTCATTTCCTAATCCCATCAGGTCATCCTTCGACATATGTGTAGGTAATAGGGTCATAGGTCTCAAGGGCACAAGTGATCAAGGCAATGTTGACATGTTGCTTCTGACTTCGAGTTTGTCGTTTGTAAGGGGTGTCTCTGGCATCAACTCTAGTGGTTTTAGTTGCCTTTACAATCCATCGGGGTAGATAAGAAACAAGTGAATCGTGGTTCACTTCATTGGGTCAATCAGAAGTCAAAGTGTCTTCAGCCGACAAACCAATCGAAACAAAAGATGTCGGACTAGTCGACTCGTAAGGATATGGTTGAGTCAAAATAGGAAGAAAGTTTGATGGATAAGTCAAAGGACTGAAGAGCAAAGAAGAAGAATGAGTGTCTGAGACAACATCGAAATGATCATCATGTAGCAATGTAGATGAGGAATTGAATAGCTTGACTCCAGAAGACTTCTCATCAAACCAAACATTACATCAGACAATAATTTGTCATTTGACAAGATCAAATAGTCTATAGGATTTTGATGCTTCAGTGTATCCCATCATGACGAAAGCATGAATTTTGGCATCCAAATTCTTCCACAAATTATTAGGAATGTGGGACTAGGCAATACACCTAAACACATGGAGGTGGACAACAAAAGGATTATTCCCATATCATCATTTGACTAGATTCATGGAAGGAACAAATCAAGTTGAGATGTGATGGAGCAGATAATTGGCACAATACACCACTTCGTCCTGGAAGAGAGGAGGTAGGTCTTTAGCCTACAAAAGAAATCTATCCATTTCAACCAATGTGTAATTCTTGCAATCTACAAATCCATTCTGCTGAGATCTATGAGGAACCGATCGCTTCCAGTTAATGCCATATTTAGTAGGTATTCCGCAAAGGGTTTATCGAAATTCTTACCACCATTATGTGATCTGAAGCACTTGATGGGTTGACCACATTTCTTTTCAGCAAAGGCCCGAAATTCTTTGAATTTCTTTTATTCTTCGGGGAAAAGACACATGTGAAACAAGAGAAATCATCAATGAAAGTCAAAATGTACCTTACATATGCTATACAAGGTAATTTGATAGAGCAGACATCACTGTGAACCAGTTCTAGTAGGTTCTGATCTCGCCATGCTTTTCCAGAGTCGAATGGTACCTGTGATTCTTCCCAAGTACACAAACCTTACATACACCTTCAAGGGGAAATATCCTCAGCAAACCAACAACCATGTTCTAAGTTTCCAGTGCCTACAGACTTCGGAAATCCAGATGTTCGAGTTGTTCATGCCAAATTCAACTTCTCTCATCAACGTGAGAAATAAGTACAGTCAATTCAAATTTAGGTTGAGTCAAGTCATGGAACTTTTATAAATTTTTCGTCGGGTCGAAAAGCTCATCAGTGACAATCGACTTCCCTTTCTTCAGATCCCAAACATAGAACCAATCCGGCCAAAATTCCACAATATTATGAGTCTTAGTCAACTAAGCAATAAACAATAGATTGGCACTAAGATTTGGCACATCACAGAAGTTGAGAGTTTTACCATGTCAACAAGCTACATCACCCTGACCAGCAACATCCAATGCAAAATCATCAGCATCATAGATTCTACTCTCCTTATCTTTATTCAGTATCATGAATAAAGTGGCATCTTTCTCCATATGATGAGTGCACCCAGAGTTGAAAACCCATTCATTCTACGTAGTATGAGACATCAAGGCCTGAGAGGTCCTGACTTGGAAGGTTAAATTATCAGTGGGTTAGTAAACAATTGACACATCTCCTTCAAGTATTTTAACATTCTCCTCTAAATCATCTCGCTTCTTAAAGAATTTCTTATCAACATGTCTAGTCTTTCCATGGTATCGACATGTCTTTTTCTTTTGACTTCGTTGTGGTTGTCTCTGGGGTCCTTGATCATGATATGCAGGTTTCTGTGCATAATCATCATACTGCATTTTATTCTTGTAATCCATATTTCCCTTACCTTTGAGCAAGTGGGCTTGGTGTTTACTACTAAGATTTCCATCTTCAAGAAATCTATGTTGATCAATAATCAAAAGTTCATAGAAACCTTCAAAGGATTAATTCAGACCATCTTCCTTGCATGTTTTCCAGTTGGTGCAGAAGGTTGAAACAAACATGTCAAATGGTGTTCTCAAATCCATTAGGACCAAATCGATGAGTTTTCCATCCTTCTTCTTCTAGTTCTCTCAACATTCACCTAATTTCAAATGGAGTTCCTTGACACGTTCTAGATAGTACTCCATTCTCTCAAAGGAATGAGGATCAAGAGATATCAACTCTTTCTCCAATTGCATGACATGGCTCTTGTCGAGTCGGAAAACAAGGTCTTCAACTTCTTCCAGACCAGATGAGGATAGTTGATTCCACTAAGATGAAATCAAATTTCCCATGAGATGTAGGTCATGATGACCCCTACACCCTCATCCTTCATCCCATCAACAACAAATTTTGTAGGAGCATTTGTTGGATCTAAAATTACAACCTTGGTATACTGCCACAATCCCTTACTCTTCAATAGGGTTTCCATATATAGATCCCACACTGCATAATTTGATCAGTTCAGAATAATCAAATCAATCTTCAAAGCCATATTTTATATCTAGACAAACTATTCTACTTCAATAAGTTCCAACCAACAAACCATCGACCTAGACTTAATCACGCAATGGATCCAACTCAGCAAGGTTTGTAAATAACAAATCAAGGTTTAAACTATCAACTCTAATACCATGTTGGAAAATAAGGTGGAACACAAAATCAAACAAAGAACATAGTACTATAGATAATCAAAGAAGGGAAAAATTTTAAGAATAGAGGAGGCATCTAAAGACACCATTACATCATTTAAGCACATCATACTGTGATCAAAACACCATAGTGCATATTGCACATCTTGATATCCATGATATATTTTTCAATCTCAATTCACATTCATCGTATAGATAATGAACCAAAGGGTCCTCTTTTATAGTCTCCAGATCTAACTGACTCTCATAGAAACTGGAATATCTTGCCCACGTATAACCATAGGTGGTTAAAGTTGACTCCATAAAATCCTCTCTAAAAATTCAACTCGACAAGACTCGACCCGACCATCTGTTGTTCCAGAGTTTGTGTTTTAAGGCTATAAAAACACACCGTCTAGGCATCCATAAGAAAAATAAGTCTTTTGAAATATGAAACAAAGAAAANAAATCAAATCAGAGTTGATTTCTCAATTGTCTCTGTCTTTCTTCCCTTTGATCTTGGATAGTTATGTCACGTTCTATTGCTGCCCACGACCTTTCTAACTCGGTTCGGTTTGTTGCAGTTTGTAATATAGTGTCAAACAAATTCAATGCAATACTAGTTTGGTCTTGCAAACCGGGTTCTACGTTTGGTTGTCTTCCGTTTGGTACTGTCATGGGTATTTGATTTTTATATTTTTTTATTAAAGAGTTTTTGATAAGTTTGTTACTTCAGACATTCGGATCAAGAATTAAATGAATGACTTTAAAACTTGGAACAAAAAATAACAACACAAGTAAGGACGTTTCCTGGTTCAGTGATAAAATATGAAATTGTAAACAACATAACATTACACAGAGGAAAATAAGAATTTAATCTAAAAGAACCTTATGTTTCCACTGCAATAAAGAAGGGTAACAAGGGTTTTCTAACAAAGAAGAATATTAAGGAACAGAAGGCTACAGGTCTTAAAATTATTAAAATAATTTCAGAGGAAAGAC
>JASDQU010689450.1:62203-72440 GCA_032191745.1 Picea mariana | reverse complement strand
AAAAGAAGAGAGGTTGAGAAAACATCTCAACCATCTAATGACTCACACAACAATTTCCTAATGTATAGCAGTTTCTAGTTACATGTGGAATCACATTTCTCTTTGTTCAAGATAAACATTATATTTAATACTCAGATCCAGATTTAGGAGCAGAATGAACTAATTAACAGACTGAATACAATAAACACGGAGATATGAAAAATAACACAAATATCCAGTGAACAATATCTTCTATTGAATAATTAAATAGGTTAAAACTGTAAAACTACAGAACTGAAAGACTTACTCGAATGTTGGTAGTTATCTCTGAGAAGAGATGTAGCTTCTACGTGCATCCGTCTGAGTAGAATCAATTACAATGAGGCTTTAGAGGCATTTTTGATATTACTCATAAATTCCAAAAACCTAGACATCCAAAAACCTAACCCTAGGAGGTGAAACGTCAAAAGCCATGTGGTCCCCTATGGGTAAGTTGGTACCTCAGCTTCCCGGGGTCGTAAATTTTGCATACAACCTCCGTTTTAGGTGCGTGATAGCCTGTTGGAAAGGTATTTCTAAATACTATAGATTATGTTGTCAAATTGTGACTTCATCTACACTTTGACTATGATGAGCCAAAAAAACATTGTTTAGGCCTCCAAAACGGCCTTGAAAGTACAACAAGATGTACTGACATGAAAAAAATACAAAATCAGCCAGTTGGATTAGGTGAGAGGCCACCAATATCCACCTGGAAGATGTGTAGGGCTTCAAACATACCCAAAATGTAGAACCCACAATTACAAATAAGTACAAAAGAACATGTTGAACTAAAAATGGACAAGACAAGCCAGTTGGAACAGGTGGGTGGCCACCAATATCCAACTCGATCAATCCTGCCCCCATAGGAAGAAATGGTCTCCATTGTGTGGATTTCCCCCATCAGGTGAGGAAACTTATGTTGGATTTGGCCCCAGTTGAGCCACTTTCCTTGGTGTAGGAGTTTCCATGCCTTGACAACCCGATAAAGTTGGATCCTCTGTAGGTGAGTGCCCTTGACCTGTGTGTCCACTATCTTATCAATGGATTCTTGTTTCATGCAGTCAGGGTTGAAATCTGTGGGTGTTAGTTGTTCTACGATCTCTGAGGTGTCCAATAATGGTGGAAAGTATGGTCGAAGGAGGTCCACATTGAACACTGTGTGCAGGCCAAGGAAGGTGGAGTGTTGAGCTCAAAATCATTGCTACCCATGGCCTTGGTGATATTGTAAGGCCCATAGCGAAGTGGGTAGAGCTTTCGATGGGGCTCTGTGAGACGTTCCTTCTGAATATGTAACCAGAATTTGTCGCCAACCTAAAACTGTTGTGGTACCCTGTGTTGATCATGGCAATGCTTATAGTTAGCATTGGATTTCTATAAAATATCTTGGATCTGTTGGCGGATGTGTTGAATCCACTCAATGAATTTGGTGGCTTTGTCAATCGCAGAATGATCATGGGAAGAGTCTATCTGTGTGGTGGCAAGAGGAAGTGCAACATCAATGGGTCCCAAGGGTTGGAATCCCAACCCCACCTGAAATGGGCTATGGTCGGTGGAGCTATGGAGAGCCCTTTTGTAACTCTGGTGAAGATAGGGGAGAATCTCATCTCATGTACGTGGATTCTTAGAGTTGTACATGCGCAGGATGTGCACAATCATTCCATTGAAGACCTTTGTTTGGTCGTCTATTTGGGGGTGGAAAGCAGTGGATTTTGTGAGCTTGGTGTCCAACAGTGACCAGAGATTCGACAAAAATGTGCCAAGGAACCTACTGTCCCGGTTAAATATGATGGTCTGCGGTATCCCAAAGTGGACCCACACTCGTTCGATGAAGATCTTGGCAGTATCTGTCATTTTTATATTCTTCTTGTAGGCTGTGAGGATGGCCATCTTCGAAAACCGATCAACGACCACAATTACACAGTCATTTCCTTTCCTAGTGGATGGAATGCCAGACATATAATCCATTGATATAGATTCCCAAGGATTCTCGGGAGTAGGAAGAGGGGTGTATAATCCTTTCTTCTTGATGGCTGGCTTTGCAACGGAATAGGCAGTGAAAAATATGATATACTTGTTGACGTCGTGTGATCCAGATGGATCTCGGTGGCCATCCTCCTTTTCCACTGAATCACCATTTTGAGCATGTGGTTTTTATAAACCATGACATTCGTCCTTTTGGTGGAGAATGGAATGTAATTTCATCTTCATTTGTTAATTACAGACATCGTGCAATGGTCTTATGTACATTCCTACAACATAGCGTTAATGGACCAGATCCCATTAGAACTCTGCAATTAAGCATGCTCGGGCTAGAGAAGTACTGGGATGGGTGATCGCCCGTGAAGTCCTAATATTTTACATGCCTATGACATTTTATAAACTTAGTCCAATTTATCCCACATGCATCATGGAAATTGTTCTCCTCTCACCCTCTCATATATAATTGAGGTGAAGGAGGCCCTTTAAGCATGCAATGGAGTGTGATGTAAAGCTTCTTGTGAATGAAGTGTAGACAACATCTCTTTCTTTTCAGAGATAAGCTACCCCATTTTTCCAGTTTGTGTTCTATAATGGTTTTCTATCTGATTCGGCCCTGGAAGTACAGAAAGATGTGTTGACAAGAAAACGTACCCAATAAGCCAGTTGGATTATGTAAGAGGACATGAATATCCACTTGGAAGATGTGTAGGGCTTCATACATCCCCAGAAGTGTAGAAGCCACAATTACAAAGAAGTAAAGAAGAAACTATTGAACTAAAAATGGACAAGAGGAGCCAGTTGGAATAGGTGGGTGGCCACCAATAGCTAACTGGATCACACTCTCCCTTAATGTTTATCTCCAATATTTTTGTGTTGATTTTTGTTGTGGTATTCATCTAGATCATGTTTCCATCTTATTTATTTTCATCCTTTGGCTTGCATCATGTTCATTGTTTATCATTCATACGACTAGGATTCAATGTGTTGCTTCATTTTATTAGATTCTCCTCATCATAAATCACCTGGGATTTTGTGGATGACCCCTAATGATCACACAAAGTTTTTTCTGATGACCACAAACCTTACAAAAAAAATTGTTTCCGCTTACCACGATTCTTTTGTACCCACATAAAACCGATTAACATGAATTGATCATTGATGTCCATATAAAAATAAATCAATCTATTGAGATACATTGGTGTCATCCGTTATAGTCACTAGTTCTCTAGGAATCATTTTCACCTACATGGTTCATCAACACGTTAGACTCCCCCATAATCATAACTTGGTCCCAACCAACTCACACTTTATGTTTATCACATCTTCCCCCTTAATCGAATATTCAACTTGTCTGACCTACCATCAATCTTAGATATGAGTGCATTTCTCATCCTCATACATATCCGAGTGGTTAATTCCACAACTTGATGCCACATCTTCTCTATGCATAAGAGGGATACACACTACATGATTACATGTGCTACCACACTAATCCATGTAGGCCTGAATCAACAAAGATTACAAAACACATGGGGAAATCAACTTGTCTATGGAAATACTTTACAACTTGGACCAAAAACTCTTGGGTGTCAAGTACAACTGATCATGCACCCCATGAAACGCATATGCATCATTACTACATTTCATCTGAGGCACACCAAGAATTCCAAATGCTTTACTATATGCCCAACAAATTAAAATCCCATTACATATGCCCGAAAGATAAATCATTACAAAAACAATGATCAATTTAATATAAAAACAATGATCATTTTAATCTCATTACCGTGCTTCACCTTTGTTTTTTATTTTCCTCTTGAATTTGTCTCCATATTTTATTTCCATATTCACCTGCCATTTGTTAGAGTAGCAAATTCTAACAAAATAACAACACCTTTATGCAATCTCAATATAAATATCAACCATTAAAAAAAATTACATTATCAACACTTCCAAATCATTTGCATTGTCATCACAAATATGCACATGTAATAGATCCAAAGACTTAACCATGGTATCAACAATATCTTACCTCAACAAATGGACCAACAATGCATATCACATTTTCACATTTCAATAGCGACGACTTCCATTTTCACAATGTTGCAATAGACAAAGCTTTTCACTTCCCTTCTTTCACAGCAGCAAGCAACCAAGATATACATCCTCTCCACATGGGTCTTTGACTTGAAATTAAAAGGAAAGAAAGAAATTGGCTTATCTCATGCAAGTTAAGACCTGGAGGCCATCAAAGCAAAGCCACACACTAGGCTTTATTAAATCAATGAGGAGTACAATATATAGGATGATATTCGGTTTAGATGGTTGGAACCAACCTCAACTAAATCCTAAATAAACACCACAACTAATATCCATTATTTCTAAGTCTCCCCTTTAATCGAGAAATGGATTGTTTACAATACAAATGCCTAACATAAGTAACATGCATGTTGGTCTAAGTCTCAGCTAGGATTACAAATTGACTCTAACAATTTCATTTTGACCTTTCTTGTTGTCAGATAGTGATGAAGATGGAGATTCTTCCTTGGCTTGATGCTCCAAATATGTTTCATCTTGACTCTGTTATGTTTCAGTCTCCTCTTGGCTTTGTTCTTATTCATTTTGGAACTTGGCGGCTGACTATTGTTCTTTGTCCTCAACACTTCTACAGGTTCTTGGAAGCATTTGTCTTTAATTCTTGAAAATTCTTCCAACTTCTCATAACTGGGTTGCTTCCCTTTTTTGATACAATCATCAATGTCTTTCTCAATGGAATGTTGCAACATCAATTCATAATAATACTTGATTTATTCTGGACTCCACACCATAAAAATTGATTCAATATTTTCTTCAACGGTATCTTCATTTTCTTCCATGTTTTCTTCATAATCATTCACCATTGAAAATGAATTGTTGTCTTGTAAACCTGCACACTCAAAAACATTGTTACATTCATATGAAAAATCATAGGAAGAACCATACTGGTTCTTTTCTTTTTTCTCTTCTAAGAGAGATTTCCTTTCTTTGCCTTTCTTCCTTGCCTCTAATGTTGCGTAATAATCTTCATTTTTAGCTTCAACTGCTATCACAACTGGTTGTTTCATGTCTTCAACCTATTTACTAGGCTCTATCATATTTTCTTTCACTTGGTTGGTGCATGCAAATGAGCTTTTTTTCTCACCAAACAATAGCTCATCAATAAGATGTTTCTCATGCATCAGAATTGACCACTCTTCATGAGATGAATAGTTTTCATCAAATTTGAATAAATTTACCAAAAATTCAAACAGGGGTTCAGCAACAGTTACACATTCATCTCCATCTTCAATCTCATTTGAATTCACTACATCACTAAATACTATTTCATAGGGAATTTCCTTACTAAGACATGCGACTTTACTGTCATACACACTTTCTTCATTAATCATTGCAATTTCAATGCTACAATTTTCAATCGCTATTTCAGTTACAAAGATTTCAACACTATCATCATTTTCAAAAACAATGTCGTTATGAAATTTAACATTCTCACTCCACTTCTTCATTTCAAGAATATCCTAAAATATTTTTGCACTAGGTATCTCACCAAATTCACACAAAATACTAGACAAAATGTTTTATTCCACTGCTGATATAATAAGTTGTAATGCTATTGCACCTCTTCTCTTATCATAGAAATTGACACAACCTTCATGATCATATTGCAATAAATCTACTAACCATAGTAATTTTTTCATTTTAGTTGCCCAAGGTTCATAATTTATACCTGAGAAGAATGATAAATTTGGCATGAATATTTTATATACTTCATCAAATTATTCATTGATTTCTTCATGGTCTTCATTGATCTGGTCCAACTCTGCATTCTAATCCTCAAGCATGGGTTCTTCATCTACAACTAGAAACACAACATACGGATCTGCAAAATACAATGACTCTTCCTGCTGATTCTTTCTCCTCGTCTGTTTCAGCTCTCTCCGGAGCTATCTAATTTTCCTTTGCTTACCCATGGTGCACTCTCATTTTATATTCTTCCTTATCTTTCTTAGATTGGAGGTTGTGTGAGTCCGGCGGAATGGGCATGTACACTTCACTTCGCTATAACACCTCTATGCAGCGGACCAAGCACTTCCTCTAACAACAAATTGTTTCCTTTTGTCTGCACCAAGATAAGTACATGAACTGTATCTGCATCTTCATTCCATTGTAGAGCTTAGAAATAAATTAGAGTGATTATTTCAAACCATGTACACACTCTGCAATCTACTCAAGTCTACCAGTAGCAGCAACAAATCGATTCTCAAGACCGTAGATTTGTGATGTCATAAGTTCAATGTAGACATTCACAGACGCAAATCAATTGATGTAGTCATAAATCAGTACTCAGTGGAACAACGGACCACATCCACATATGCGTAATCTCTAAGAGGATAATATTGCATACCTACTTGTTTATTTTTCCGATGAGGGGGCTACGACAACTCTTTTATCTTGGGCTCACTGTCACTCCAAAGGTTGCTTAAAGGAATACACATCACTTAATTGTAAAGCGCGAAATGTATTGAGTGGGCATCATGTGTGTTAGTATTGATACCAACATTATATTATAATATGCATTTCAAAGCACAAACTCTATTAGGAATAGTAAAAAGAACTAAGATGCGGAGGCCATGGCGCTCAGCGGAACAACCACCAAAAGACCGATCAACAATTCCGTTGCTGCTTTGTTTCTCCATGACGGAAAAATAAAAACAAGGAAGATGGGCATGTTCCTCATTTGTAGTTCTATGACTTCTCTATAATCTGGCAGCTGCTACTATAATACTTTACATGCTAGCGGCTTCACACCAATTCTCATGAGGCTATCACACATCTTACATACGTGGTGGATATCTTCACTCGAGTTATACGATGTTGCATACAAAAAACAAATTATGGCACTGACAATGTTGTTGTCAATGTAAATCAATGGATGCACCATCAAATAATTCAAACCAAACGATAGCAGCAATGCCTTTTCTTCATTGGAAATAGCGGCAACAACAACGACTTTACTTTGCACATATCTGGATCTCAACCTCCTCTCACCACCGATGTAGGAGTTCACGTCAGGTTCACCAAAAATCGATTCTCTGTACAAACTGGCTCAACAATAACAACGATCACATTTCTCCTCAGTGCACAGGCTCATGTCAATGGCACTTCCTTTTGCAAGTTTCAAACAACAATAAATTCTCACGCGGATTTTTTCAAAATTTCTCACCAGGTTGAGGGACGCATTACTCATCCTTCAACTCGAATATGATCAATTGCGCCTTGCAAAAGTGTCTTTTCTGGTGACTTTTCTTCACACAGAATTCTCTTCCTCTGCGCAGATAGAAGACTATCTTCAGCCTACAAATCCTCAACTCTTCTTTCCTCCAATGTCTCTCTTTTGGCCCACACTTCATCATTTCCACTATATTTCCACTAGTCTCCCCGTAACTTATTCTGTCTCTCAGGATTTCACAACAATTCTAAACTGCAGTGATTATTTGATGCCAACCTACAATGGAGGATTTTCCTTTCAATCGACAGTCATCATGGCTCTGATGGGTGGGTTCCTTCATGCAACAACGAACCTTCACGCAACATCGGACCTCCTATAAATACATATCTTCTCAAAATATATTATAACTCATAAAACTGAAAAAACGGGCTCATAAAAACAAACTTGTCTTAAAATTTCTTTACTGTAAATTTTTATCGGAAATTTTTATGAGAAACCACAACAGTTACTTTTTATGAGCAACCACACCAGTTACAAAGAGGAAATGGTGTAGACCCCTCTCTCGCATCCCTTTCACAGCAATAGTGACGCCATGTGGCTCCTCTCTATGGATTCTCCTCCTTCTCTAATACCAACTTGAAATTAGAAGGAAAGAAAGCAACTGAATTCTCTCCAGCAAGGCAGCGCGTGGAGGTCATCAAAGCAAAGCCACGCAGTGGGCTTTATTAAATCAAGAGGAGTACAATATATAGGATGATATTAAATCAAGAGGAGTACAATATATAGGATGATATTTTGTTTAGACAGTTGAATCAACATCAATTAAATCCTAAATAAACAGTGCAACTATTCTCCATTACTTCTAAGTCTTTGCACAAATCACCCTCTCTCCACGCGGGTCTTTGCACAGATCCACAACAATGTTTGTTTATTTAATTTAATTGACAACCAACCGGTTTATACTGCAAGCATCTTGGGGATGGTTCATAAAATTTTCCAGAGATTTACTGATATTGATGATACTCTGATTTACTTGTCTCGTCTCATCATTCAATTGTTGGTACTTCGCGCTAACTCCGTGTTCCCTCAACCTACTTGAACTCTCTTTGGCCTCCGCAAAATATCCATGAACAAACTTTAATACTTGAAATCTCCACTAAAATGAATTCTACGCCATTAAATTGCAAATAAATATACTTACATCTAAATAAGCTAGACCCATCGTATATGTTATATTGAATATTAGTCAAGTCCAATTTCCATTGAGAGAAGCCAGGTGAGGTGAGCCATAGAGTTAGAATCACATACAAATATCATCAACCATTCATACAAAACAAGTAACATGGAATGGATGGGTTTTTCGTGGAAAAATTTGTATTGAAAATATGCCAATGAATTTTCTCATGTGATCACATCCACATGCAATGAAACTATGTTAATGTGCATGCATGCAATTTATTTATGAACTCTTCTTGTAACTATGTGATCTATTCATGATGAGTCTTGTAACTGAGTGATAGATGTTATATATATACGAGAATACCCATAGAGTTGTGAGTGCAATGTATAGTGAGAGTGTGAGAGCAAGACTTAATACTGAAGTGTTACGTGTATGAGAGGAGAGGATGGTTGTATGCATGTGCTCACTATTGTAATTCTCCCTTGAATAATAAGAACACCTACTATCACTGCCCGTGATTTTTTCCCTTATTGAATTTTCACATAAATCAATATCTAGTTTTTTACCTTATTGGATTTCCACATAAATCACTATGTCAAATTTACAACTAGGAGAAAAGTTATAGTGACGGTGCTGCCATCCGTGGTTGTAAAGCCATTTGCTGTCAGATGTGAGATTTGAGCTCCAGAAGTGGCTGGCGCAGGGATGTGAGATGGAGCTGAAGCCGCCAGAGAAAGAGCCTACGACCAAGAGGTTTGCGCCCACGATGGAGCCAAGGCACGAAGCTTGGAAGCGGAAGACTCTCTGGGTGTTTCCCACAGCGGTCTACGGCGCCGTCGGCTCGAAGCTGCCCTACACCGACTGCCCAATCTTCCTGACGGAGTTCTAGGAGGGCGACGAGGTGAAAATCGTGCCCGAGTGCAACCACGGCTTCTCGGGGCTCTCTTCTCACGGAGCTATGTATGGAGGGCATGGTGGGGGTTTGAATCCCTATGGCGGCCCTTTTCAAGTTGGTGGTTATGGTGGTGTTTAAACAACATGAGGGATCCACAACTATCATCTCAAGTTTTAGAGGTCGGAACCCACGGCCATCTTCGTTATACAAGTTTTCTACAGCGAATATAGGGAGGGTTCCAAGAAAATAGAGCCGGGGTTCTGCATTTCTTGCCATGGCGATGGCCTTCTGTCCCTGGGCGTCGTGGGTTCGGTTCTCACGGGGGAATGCGTTCTGGATGCATTCAGTGAAGACAAGCCGTATGTACCATGCTCCATGGATGCGAAAGCCAAGGTGGGCTTCATTGTGATGCCGATCTGACATGTGGTGAGATTGTGGTCGAGGGAGGATGGGATCTCAGTGGTTGTTGTGGGCATCACAGGTGTCGTAGGGAAGAAGTGTTTGAGCGTGTTGAGTGATAGAGATTTCCCTTCTCAGATCACTGGCTGGCAAGCGCTCCACTGAAAAAAAAAAAAGACATTTAGGAAGGCCACGAGGTTGAGCAAAAAGGCGTTGCATCGATCTGGGCGGGAAAAGGCCAAAGCCAAGTAAGCCGTGAAAAAAGAAGCAGCAGTTTGTCAGTGATTGTAGATGGTAAAGCACAGAGTTTCTCGAGCCTCCCGAGTGGTGGCAAAGTCCAAAATAAATCGAAGCAGGCTCGGTTGCAAGCGGTTGGCATGCTTGTGATGAAGAAAGTCTTGAGTGTTTGTTTATTATGAAGTGCTGCGAGGAGCCACCGCTGGGGAATGAACAACCCGAGAGCCATAAGGAGTGCTCTAGCAAGAGCGATGTG
>JASDQU010689448.1:40295-53068 GCA_032191745.1 Picea mariana | reverse complement strand
ATAAAGGCAACAAAGTTGGTTTTTAACCCCTCAGTTTTCTTTTTTTTCACCAAGGGGTTGAAAACACATCCATTGAGTGGATTTTGAGGGTGCTTGAGTTTTTCAAACCTCAACTTGTTCATTCTTCCTGTGTAAATCATGGGCATAATGATACATTATTTACACCATAATGCTCCTGAGGCTAAATCACAATCACTGCTTGATTCCTATGAAGCAGGTGGGAAATTCATGTGTTAACATATAGGTTCCATGGGGGATAGAGACGTCCCTGTGAGGCTCTAAAAACTCCTTTTGCATCTTTCGTTCCTTAGTGTTGGGTTGTGGAGTCACGTATAAAAACCAAAAATGAAAGAAAAATGATATTTACAATGACATGGGAAACCATTCATGGATTAAGTAAAAAACTTCTTCAGAAAATGCCCATTTACAAGGCTACCAAAAACTTCAGCCTCCTCCAAATCCAGTAACTTCTAAGTGTTATTTGAAAAAACCTCAGAAACTTTGAAGGGGCCAATCCATAAGGCCTCAAATTTACTATTCTTTCCTTTATATTCTTTAGGTGCATCCCACTTGAGTACTAGATATCTCAGCTGGAAGTCCTCTTTCCTTACTTTTCTATCAAAAGCATGCTTGATCTTTTGTTGACGGTTATGGGCTTTGTACAATAGTTTCTCCCTCGTCTGTTGCACTTCTACTAGCTGATGTATTCTTCTAATCATATCATCTGGTTCTCCTTGATAGTATTGGAAGAATTTTTCCACAGTTAAGGCTAGTTGAGAGGGAAAGATGGCCTCAACTCCATACACCAGCTTGAAAGGAGAGACACCAAGAGATCTCTTTGTTGTCATGATGTCTGCCCATAAAGTAAATTTAAGCTTTGAATCCTAGACCTTCTTGTTGTCCTCTAACAGGATTTTGATCATCTTAATAAGGATCTTGTTAGAGCACTCTGTGAGTCCATTCCCTTGGGGGTAGTAAGGAGTAGAGTGAATCAATGTGATTCCAAACTGTTCACAAAACTTAATCAATGATTTAGCCTTGAAATATGCATCATTATCAGTGAAAATTATGTTTGGACAACCAAATCTTGCTATAATATCCTCAAGAAAACCAATGATTACCCTGTGGGAAGAATTTCTTACGGGGATGGCTTCCATCCATTTATTAAAGTAGTCTATGGAAGTCAAGATCCATCTATGCTGGCCACTTGAAACAAGATGAATTTCCCCAACGAAATCTAGGTCCCACTGCTGAAAGGGACCTGAAGCTACCATAGGTTTCAATGGAAAAGACTTGAGTTGTTGCTTTCCAGAGAATTTATGACACTTGACAGAAGACCTGATCTTTCCACAGACATCAGTGAAGAGACTAGGCCAAACCTACCTAGCCCTAAGAATCTTGTAGGCTGTGGTTCTCCATAACTGATGCCCCCCACATAAATTGTCATGAAAATCATACATAATCTTTTGGGATTCCTGTGGGTCTAGACATCTCAAAATCACTCCTGAAGGGTCTTTCCAATATAAAACTTGATCAATAAGACAATATTTAATTTATTTGAGCTTCAAAGTTCTCACCTTGCTCTTTTCCATACCATCAAGAGGCTACAACTTCTATAGGAAAAATATAATGTCCTTGTACCAAGCACATCCTGCCAATGGAGAGCTGACTTGAGAATCTTCATCAGACAACGCAGCTTGCTGATTTTCTGAGCCGTTGTTGATGAAATGGACCCCCAAAGATTTGCAATTAGATTCATCCAACAACCTAGCTAAACCTTGGCCTTTAACCAATTTCGTGGTATTTATCTCAAGATCAAATTCAAGGATATTGGAAATCCACTTGCTCCTTCTTCTGTCTATGTCAGATTGAATGAGGATCTCCTTCATAGAAGCTAAAGGGACACATGCAATGAATTTTGAATGCAACACATCAACTCTAAAATCTTTGAGAGATTTGACCAAAGAATAGGCCTCATTTTCAATGATGTCATACTTTATTTCAACATCTCTCATTGCCCTACTAAAAAAGGAAATGGGTTTCTCTAACCCTTCAACATTCTTCTGCAACAAAACAACTGCTACCGTGTCAAATGAAGCAAAGGAAAAAATCACAAAATCCTTGGAGTAATTAGGGTTGATGAGCATAGGTGCTTCAGTCAAGGCCCTCTTTATTTTATCAAAAGAGTTGTAAGATTTAGCAGTCCATTTGATCTCATTCCCTTTCCTCAACATGGTTGTGATAAACTTTACCAACTCAGTAAAATTTGAAACAAACCTTCTCAAAAAATTAATTTTCCCCAAGAAAGACTAGAATTATTTCTTGGATATAGGGAATGACAATGTTTGGATAGATTCTACCATTCTTGGATCAATATTTACTCCCTCAACTGACACAATGTGTCCTAACAATTTCCCCTATTTCATGGAAAATAATGATCTTTTGGGGATTTAAAGAGAGACCAATTTTTTTTCATTTCAAGAAGACCCTTTTTAAATGACCATAATGTTCTTTATCATATTGTGAGAACATTGTTATGTCATCCAAATAAATGACCACAAACTTGACCTTCTCTCAAATAAAGGCTATGTCCATGGCTCATTGAAAGGTCCCTCCTGTGTTCATCAACCCAAAGGGCATATTAACATACATGAATATACCGCAAGGAGTAGTGAAGGTTATCTTCTCTCTATCTTTAAGCGAGACATAGACCTAATTGTAGCCATAAAATCCATCAATCATGAACATCCTAGATGCACCTATCACCCTTTGTAATATGTGTTCCATCTTTGGTAAGGGTTAGTTGTCCTTTTTAGAAATTTTGTTCAAATTCGGAAATCCACACATAGTCTGATTTCTCCATTCTTCTTTCTCACTGGGACCAAGTTGGCCACCCATTTAGAATACCTTAAAGGAATGATAATCTAGGCATCCAAAATATTTTTTACCTCTTTCTCCATAATGGGCAGCAACATAGGATTTATTTGTCTCAACTTCGGCCTAAATGGATTGTACTCTTCCTTCAATGGGATCTTGTGCTCAATGATACTTGTGTCGTATGTTCTGAGATATTCATATGTCCAGGAAAACACATCAACAAACTCTTTTAACAATTCATCATATTCATCCCTTTGCTCTCTTGACAAGCTACTTGAAAACTTGACAAATTTGGGATTCTCTTATGTACCAATATTGTACTCAGTTACATTGGCGTTATTAGTTGAACCTTTAAACTTTATTGCCACATCATTGCCATAAAAAAACCTTTATAAAGGAACTAGTCCCTTTGGAATATGGTTGCTAGACATCTGAACAATATGCTGGTTAGCAATTTTATTTAAAAATACATGAGCATGAGGGTTAATTTCAAAATCATGATCGTGATCAAGATGTAAAGGAGAGAACTCATGAATAGACTCAAGAAACTTTTTGATCTCATTATCATCCTCAAACACCTTCCAATGCTGGACATTTTTAGCTATATAGGGTCTATACTTCACCTCTACATCATATTTGATTTTGGGTGTCAATGGGACTCTGAAATGGCTTGCTGATACAACCAAAGAATCAACCATGGTATTCTCCTCTCTTGGAATAAATGAAATGTTTAAAGCTAGGAAGAAACTTTCAACTAGGTCCCATACTTCATTTCTATAAGTCTTAAGCCTAGGGTGCTAAGCTTGATAAATATTTTTGATCTGATGAACAATTAATTCTGCATCCCCAAATAGTGATAGATCTTAAATCCCCATGTCTTTTGCAGGCCTTAAACCCAAAACAGGAGCTTCATACTCTACCACATTGTTGGTAGTTTCAAATTCTAGTTTGTAGGACAAAGGTATTGTTTCTTGACAAGGTGAGATAAAGACCACTCCAGCACCAACACCTTCCTTAGAAGAGGCTTCGTCAAAGAACATCTTCTAAACAGAGGTAGCTAGAGGAGGGATTTCAAGAAAATTGATGTTTTGCTTTCTGATTTCAAGAGAAGTTTCAGAAGCATTAGTGAGCTACAATATGATGGATCCCAAATCAATGTCAAAAGAAAAAATAGGATGGTTGGTGGGTTTTGCCTCATCACTAATTATGTACGTGAGTTACACTTCTCTATAAAGTCTCCTTTGTTCACCCCCAAACATAGGAATGGTGGCATATGAAAGGTCCATAAGAAAGGTTCCCCCCAGTCTCTTTATCCAAGATCTAGACAAGAGCATCCCAAACTTAGGGGGAACATCAACCACTACGATATCCATGACCATGCTTTTCATTAGAAGCTCGAATAGAGAAATGACCAGTTCTTTGACAACCCCAAGTCCTACACCTTCCTAGAGTTGAAAGAATACAGATCGTGGTAGGATTTTGTAACCTCGAACCTGAGCTCTTCCATGACAATCTTAGGCATAAGCTTATGAGATGCCCCTGAATCCATCAAAAAGTTATGTAGCATTTTATCATGGATGTTTAATGAAGTGTATAAGGGAGGTGAGGAGTCGTATCTATCCTCTACCAAAGGCCCTAATATGACAACTAGCCTTTCATCTTGGAGGTTAACTGAGTCCGTGGAGTGAGATGCAGGTTCGGGGTGGAAATATTTTGATAGGTACCTTTTGAAATCCTCATGCTTGACTAACTCTGAGAAAGGTACAGGGATTCTAATATTTTGAATCTCTTGCTCAAAGCTATAAGGGGAGGGAGGCTTCAAAATCTCCTTCACCTCTAAGATAGGAATTTTGACCATTGGTGGGGGGATCTATGCCTTCCTTTCTTCGTTGTTGTCTTCTATATCTGTAGTAGGTTTTTCATCTCTAGTAGACCACTCTAGAATGTCAGGATTTCCTTCTTTCTTCTTGGATATGAGGTTATATATATTCTGATCATTGGTGGTCTTTTCTCCTTTTCTCAGCTCATTCAGTTCATTACTCATGGGGTCCTCTTCATATGAAGACTGAGTTAAATGAGGGGACGAAGAGGTATCTACAAGGAAATGGAGCTTAGGATCAATATCTTCTTCCTCTTCAAATTCATCAGTAACCAGGTTATTTTGGAGAGGGTTTTGTATTTTTTGATCATCTCTGTCCTTGTTTCTATGATCTCGTTGGATAGTTTGAGGGGCATTAGTTGGTCTTTTGAAAACTACCCCTATTATCAAAATTTTGGGAATTCCTATAGCTTTGTTTCCTTCCAATTCCAACCTTTCCACTTTAACATAAATTGATTATAGTAGGTTAGTTAATTCATCTGTTTGAGGGGGGGCAGTAGAGGAACTAGAATTCATAGTTTCAGACCTATATTTTCTTCTATCTCTATCAGCCTTACTTCTAATCTTTCCAAATGCCAATATATTGGATTCTACTTCAAGGGATGCATCTTTCATATGAGCCAAGGATGTAGCTCTTCTTTCTCTCAACAGGAGGCAAAAATCATGGTCAAAACCATTAGCATAAGTCATATTGGTGGAGGTTTCTGTAGGTTTAATTTCAGCGAGAATATTTTTATACATCTTATTGAATCTTTTCGAGAAGTCTGAAACATATTCCCCTTCTTCTCTCTTAAGTGCCCTAAATTCTATAATATAGTAAAAGAGATATTTTTTATTTCCCTAATGTATTAAGAATGAATCATCTAGATAAGCAATATCGTCAATATATCTAGGAGGAAATTCCTTAAACCAATCCATGACATCCCCATATAGGTTCTGTACAAAAGCTCTCATCCAGACATCTTCATTTTTGATGACCTAGATCTCTGCAAATATATAAAAGGATGCAAGGTGTTCTTCTATAGTCACATCTCCCTCCCCTGTGAACTAGGGCATCTACTTAAGGTAGTCTGTGGCTGGGAGAGCATTCATAGGTTGAGGTAAAACCAGAGGGGCGTATTTAGTAGCCAATATCTCAGCCATTCTATTCCTAGGAGGATTAGCACCTACCATTTGGACGTGAATTGGAGGAGAACCAGGAGAAGATGGATTTTGGACAGGTGAGACTAGGGTTGTTCTTCTGGGAGAAAAAGGAAAAGGCTGAGCATTAGGAGATATAGATGAGGGGATAGAGGGAACATAGGTTTCCCCTTTTGTAGCTGCAACAATTCTAATAGGGGGAGGAGTGATAAATCCTGGAGTGGGAAATCCTTCTAAGGTCTTAGGTCTGAACCACTTCACAACTTTAGGGGAGATAGGGGTTTCAAAACTCTCTCCTTCCAAACCAATAATAGGAGGGGAGAAATCAAGAGGAAAAATCCCAAAATTTAAATTTCTTGAAACTCCAGCAAATAGTATATTAGAAGAATAAGAAGCAACTATCGGAGTTTGTAGAGAGGTATTAAAAAGATTACCATGATCACCTGGTACAACAGTTGAAGTACCTTTCTGAGTAGTTTTTCCTCTTTTGATAATTTTCTCAGGGTCAACATTAAGTGTGGCTAGAGGCAATTGTGGAGTAGACCTCATATGTATGCCTTTCGGAGTCACAACTAAAATAGTGCAGTCGAAAGAGTGGAGGCGCTAGATGAAAGCTGCAATCTTCAATGGTACTAATATTTGATGCACCTTCAAAATCATAGTTTCTTTGTCATTCTATCCTAGGGAAATGTCTTCAATTCATTCCCCGACAACGATGCCAGAAATGTTAGCACTATAAGTCACCCTCATATTTCATAGAAGGTAAGCCTAGTACCCATCAGTTTATACAGTAAATATAAATGAGTTTTAAGAGTCCAAATAGAGAAGACACAATTAAAATAATGTTCTAACGCAGAAATATGGACTGGTATGCACAAGAAATTGAGCTCTTGGATCAACTTCAGTCAGTAAGTTGGAGTAAAGGTGAGTAGGAGGAAGAATTTGGTGAGAAAAGTGTAGAGGTCTGCTATAAACATCAGGCCTTCCAGTAGCCTAAGGAAGAAAAACTTAAACACAAGATCCTCTTGGATTGAAATTTCAAGGAAACTGCAAGAAATCATAACAACATTATAATCAAACGTTCATCATAATACAGTTACAACAATCCACATGAATCGGTCAATCATGAACTCTCTCAGTATCAGAGGAAAACAAGATGGAGTAATAAAGATGAATTAGATTAATCAATAAGTCTCAAATAAATACATAACCAAAGAACCAGTGTTCTTCATCAAAATATTACAGTAGCAAGGATCCTATCTCAACCATTCGACATTAACAAAATATTAAAACTGGCTATATATACTAAAAAAGTTGCAACCACTAGGAATTTGATCAGACCCCTACATTCAAATATTATAGATGGCACCTGCTCTATCAGATTGTACAGGCATCCTCATGTCAAATGAGAGCCAGGTGCAATTATGTGCTTTATATGAAAATCTATACATAAGGAAGCTTTGAATTGAGACTTTGCCTTCATGGCTGCTCTCTATATGTTTTCCATTTATGGGGTGAGACAAGGTCTCAACTGCCACCCCCATATTCAATAACTACCTTCATCAGGATTAGGACAAGACTTAACACTCATGAATGTTTTATATGGTGCCCATGACTTCTGAGAGTTAGCCTTGATGTCTTGAGGCCATGTAGATCTTCTTTTGTGACCAATACGGGCATTGCAGGTGGCAGGATGATAGTGTATGCGCAGGGGTTATGTGGAGTGAATTGCTTGGCGCAAAATTGCATGGCACAATGAGTGAGCGATGACCGTATGGAAGGAATTGATTGGGTGGGAGTGGAGGCTGGGATGAGGCTACAGTGGAAGAAGGAGAGGCAGAGGTGGTAGAGGGAGTGGGGACACCAGCATAGGTGGAGGCAACTTAAGAGACAGATGTTGAGAAGTGAGAGGGGTAGAAAGGAAAGGGAAGCAGTGGTAGGTGAAGAGAACAATGACTGGAGAACAAGTATGAGGGGGTGAGAGGAGTAAGTGAAAATGGAGATGTGAAAGGTAGGGAAAGTTTGATTGGAAAATAGGTGTTGGTGGGAGGCGAGAGCAGTATGGGAAAGTGGTAAGCAGGCTAACTTGGAGGGGGGGGTAGGAGTTTAGTGGTTTGGCATGGGGGGAAGTCCAATTTGACAAGGAGGTGCCACGTTAGTGGGGGTCCCATGCCCAAAAACCACTAACTCAGACCCCCCCCTCATTAAAGGCAGGGTGGGGGGGGGGTCTAATATGGGCCGACGACTATAGATATAAGCATGCCATGCTCAACTGGCTATATCTGCATGCACTTTAGTCACAATACGCCAAAACATGAGATTAACCCCCCTGACTTAGGATAAAGCCAACAAAGTGGGTTTTTAACCCCTATTTTTTCATTTTTTTCACCAAGTGGTCAAAAACACATCCTTTGACTAGATTGTGAGGGTGCTTGAGCTGTTCAGACCTCAATGTTTTCATTCTTCCTGTGGAAATCATGGGCATAATGCCACAAGATTTACACCATACTTCTCTTGAGGGTAAATCTCAATCACTGCTTGATTCCTACGAAGCAGGTGGCAAATTCATGTGTTAACAATAGTAACAAATCTATATAGTAAATTGGAATAGGATGATTGTAGGAATATGAATCGCGGGTAAGTTAATAACATGGCATAACTGAATTATGCACATAACATACCAAGGAACAAAGAACTAAATGTGTGCCTCCCATTCCCTTACTATTGTAGAAGCCTACTTCTTGCAGTCCCCATAGATACCTCAAATGAGACTTCATATGCGCAAGCAGGTGATGTCAAAAGGGTCAATGTCTAGTGGCTTTTTTTAGTCATAGATAAATCGAAACTTGGGTCTTATAACCTGCATGAAGAATAATGCCAACAAATGGTTATGTTTTCAGGACCGGGACTTTCGAATTGAGGGGATGATTTTTAGGTCGACTAAGAAGGAGATATCAGAATGGTTGGAAAACAAGGGATGGGAATTTTCATTACAAGAGAACATAAACCCTTCTATGAGTGATAATAAATCACTGCAAAAGTTTGTGTTCATAGATCTATGTGAAATTTTCTTTGACTAATTTTTGGTTATCTTGACAGAGTGGCTAGAAATATTGGTGGTGAAAATGGAAGTTTTAGTGCAAAGGAATTGGACTCTTGAATTGGCAATACAACTGAATTATCTAAGTAACCCAACTATGCAATAAATTTATTTTTGGTTGTATATCGTACTAGGTGGTTATGATACAGTTTTTTTCGTAGATTGTATTCAATCATACAGTCTCGTAGAAAGGGATTTTTCCAAGGGTCTGTGAGATAGGTTCTTGAAATCATTAAATACGTGGAGAAAGATGTTATTGTGTGAGAATCACATGATGGTGATGCAATGTGACTGCTAAGGGGTTCACACAAATAGGGGAACTAGGGGATGATAGGAGGATAGTCTAAGAGAAGAAAGGAAGCAATGAAAGTAGCACGGAGAGAATGAGGATGCAACAAGAAGATATACTAGATGAAGGATACGATTTTATAGAGTTACGCAGAGGGAGAAGGTACAAGAGGAAAAATATGCAGAGGGACAAGGTACAAGACGAAAAATACTAAGGTTGAGAGAAGAGAGTCGTGAGCCAGAGGGGAGATTACCTTGTGCACTAATCTGAATCATGGAGGTACCATATCTAGGGGGTGAATAAGATGAGTTCCAATCCATTCCAATAATAGAAGAGCCAACAATTCCTACCCAAACAAAATCTTTCATTAAATCCATGACCCCATGTGAATCACTAGAATCAGAAGTAACATTTGAATATTTGTTAAAAGAAATTGTAGTTATCCAAGGAGGACCTAGTAGTAGCATTCATAATAGTGTAAGTAGTGCACAGAGTCAGAATCATATTCAAATAGCATCACAAAGAGGAGGGACTACATCAAGCAACATGGTCAAGGTGGATAATACTCTTAGGCTGCCTATTGAGGAAAACATATGAAATGATCTTACTCAAACATTTTCAAATCCTACTTAGCTAAATCAATATAGACAAGAATATCACCCTATGTTTATAGCCATCAAAATTGGTATCCTAATTCACGAGTATTATTTACAAGTGCTTAGGCTCATTTTTTATAAATAAAAGCTTGTTCAAAAAATCATTATTTATGTAATTTTATGAACATATCAGATGCTGAAATAAATATAGAGACAGAATTAAAAACACCAAGTCAATAATCAAAATGGATGAGACATAAAGGAATCCTTTATTTCATTCCAATTCATCAAAGAATCATTCTCTTTACAAAATTTCCTGAGGAAGTTTTGGACCAAAGTCAAACTTAGATGTCCCCAATGAAACATACAAAAGGACTTCTATCAGAAAATAAAAAACTTAACTTTAAAAGATGGATCAGCTTGCTATAGATTTCTTCCTACTCGACTCTACACAATAGCCTTTGTTAGTAATGAAATCTAATTCACAAACAAACTAGTCTACATAGACTATCAAGATAGATCAACACCTTTGAAAAACAAGTGTCTGAATGATGTAATTTAGCCCTGAATCTTGTTGTATACAATAGGACCCTGCTATCATAAAAAATAATTAGGCTTCTAATTTATTAAGGAATGAATGAAATCTGAATTATGTCAACAAAACTTAAAGAGAAAACCCTATGCTTCTCCTCCTATTCTCCTCGTGTTCCTCCCTTTCCTTTTTCCTTTAATAAATTTAGAATTGGTTGAAGTAGTTGAACTACTTCCTTAGTTAGGTTAACTAAAACTCAACCAACTTTTTAGTTAAGAGGGAAAAGTAATAAAATCATAATAAGGGTTTTAAATAAATAATAACTAGTAGGTGGGACCCCTTGTGACTCCCTTTAGTTCTTTAACAATCATAACACATTAGTTAATCAAACAAAACATCCCTCCTTGTGACTCCCATCATCACTTTCATATTTTGACAATTTATATCAATCATAATTGAAATTATTTCTAAAAATATATTAGCCATATATCTAAAAATAGTGTGTTGTCGAAAATTTTAGAAGTCAATTGTTCTCAACAATTAATAAATAAAAACTTAAAATCCATATTTTCCACTGTTAGAGGCAATCCTTCCCTTGTTGTTGCTGTCATATTTTGATCTCTTTGAATTTTCCTTAGGATGTGTGGATCCTTTAGGCCTAATTTCACTGATCACATGAGAGTAATCATGTCTCAAATGCATGCAGGAGGATAGAGATTTATCAAAGTCATTTGAGGGCGACAAAGGGGCAGCAATGGATTTTCCTTTGTCAGTACCATGGTGGGCCTCAGTGTTCAACCTTTTACTGGCATGGGAAGACTGAACTGGTGAGTGGACAGGGGCATCTTGGACAATTTGATTAATAGGTGGGGGAGGAGGTAAAGACATGTTAGGCCAGCCATGATGTTCGGAGACTGTCGAGTAGACAATCTTTTGTCATCTGTCATTTTCAAGGACTTCAAGTTTCAATGAGACATGAGGAGGTATTGGGATACTAGGGACCTATGGGGCTTGAAAGGGAGGCCTTTCAGGCCTAGGTTGGACCACTTATTTCCCAATCCAGTTAAAAAACCCATCTTGAAATAGTGGGCTTAACTCTTGTGAGTCCTTATCAAAGTGTATAGTGAATCTTGTCCTTCTAGGGCCCTTGTTCCAATTACCTCTTCCTCGGTTACCCATGCCATGGCTACCTATGCTGAAAAAGATCATTCATGTATGCATAATTGATTAGAAAATAGTTTCTTTAACAACCATACATGACAACTCTTTTAAAATATGAAATAAAATTTGGCTCAACAACATATCAGACTCATGAAATCCAATCCATACAATTGTTTAATAGTCATTAATGAGCAAGGGGTGAATAAGGGTTATGGTATATGCGAGGTGTTGTATTGAGTGAAAAATGTTAAAATGAGGGGGAAAAGATCATGATTACTGCTCACAGACATCAAACAATCAACTATATTGTAACCAAAAGAATATATCATTATAATTCATCTCTGCGGTCCCTTAATGGTCATAATAGAAAACTTATGTTAACTATAATTAAATTTTAGGAACAAGGAGTGGATAGTGAATATGGGAAAGTGAGGGCAATTGTAGTGAGTGAAAATGGAAATAATGATAGCGAAAAAAATGAATATTGTTCGAAAAACCAATTAAGTAATCCATAAAAATAGTTATGTATTCAATACAACTATTCCAACACCAATTTAACAATTATTGTGGCCAATTAAACAATACTATGTTAAAACTTTTTCACTGTCCCACATTCAATTTCCTCAATAACTTTCAATTAACACAGAATATAATTATACTTAGAATCATCATAACTTCACCCATATTGTTTAAAAGAATTATGTTTCTTTTCAATTCCTTCCCTTTTATATTTAAAACAAAATCCAATGAACACATAGTCATACTGCTTCAACTATGTTCAGCATAAAAAACATTAACCACTAAATTGACTTCTCAAATCAAACACAGACATGGGTCTTTCCTGAGTCAAGTAGACTACTTTTAAACATGTTTGATCCAATTCCCTTGACAAATCTAACAATTAAATTTCCAATGAAAGAACACTACCAAAACCCTGTGCTCATCTCTGATGGTGCAATAAAACAAAAACATTCACGATGTCCATAAATCATACACAATACAGAATCAAGCTAGAGTTATCAACTTTTCAAATTGCAATAATCTTGATCAGGAAAATTAAACACACAACAACAACAACCAACACTTCAATTTTTACCATGCTGTAGGAACACATATACCAACACATAATGCAACAAGGCATCTCTATGACTGTACATATCCAATTACTCCCAATCAAACCATTAAAACAATGTTGAGTT
>JASDQU010689447.1:15253-30366 GCA_032191745.1 Picea mariana | reverse complement strand
CAAAGGCGGTACTCAGGTATCTAAAATGAACACTTGATTATGGTATTAAATATACTAATGCATCTGATATTGAGTTGACAGGTTACTCAGATTCTGATTGGGCTGGCAATCCGGATGATCAAAGATCAACCATTGGATATGCGTTTGGCATTGGATCCGGGGTTGTTTCATGGAGCAGTAAAAAGCAGCCTACTGTATCTTTGTCTTCTACTGAAGCAGAATATAAAGCCTTGTGTGCAACAACTTGCGAAGCTGTTTGGTTAAGAAGACTTCTTCAAGATGTTGGAGAAGAACGAAAGGAACCTACGATGATCAAATGTGATAATCAAAGTTCAATCAATATTGCGAATAATCTGATTTTTCATGCAAGGACAAAGCATGTTGAAGCTCAGTTTCATTTTGTTAGAGAAAAGTTGCAGTCAAATGAAATAGCTCTTATGTATTGTAATACTAGTGAAAATGCTGCTGATATTTTCACTAAGCCTCTTGGAAAGATTAAGTTTGAACTGTTTAGGGAGATATTAGTTGTAGAAGTCAATCCATTTTCCATTAAGGAGGAGACTTGGAAATAATGGAGTAAGCGCCAGTTACAAGTGTGAATTCTAAGAGTCACTTCGTAATTGAGAGTCTAGTTGTCTTTGATTTACATGTAACTGACTCAGTAGATAATAAAAACAAACTTTCATTTAAAAAATAATGAAATGATAAACCAAATCTTCAAATATCCTTTCGTCCTTCCGTGCTCCAATTCCATCCTTCATTTCATCGCCTTTCACTCCTGGTATGTTTCGTCCTTCCCTGCTCCAATTCCATCCTTCATTTCGCTTCCATTCCGCTTCCTCACCCAATGAACCGATCAGAATTGTCAAAGAGCCAGTTTGAATTTAACAACAGTTTGAGGATTTACACATTACGAAGTCAAATAGATACATTACGAAATCGAATGTTGACTCTGCAGATCTGATGGGCCAAACGCCTTCATTGACGTCTTGTCTGATTTCTACAAGCCTCGCGGATCATCATAAGATTTTGATCGTCGTACAAGAAGCATGCATAATTATAACTACTACGCTTGAGAGATTTTAAAATGAATTTGTCCCTGAAGTGACAAAACAGCAGATCAAAGTGAATACCATGAAAGAAAACTTACACATACAAAGAACAAATCCTTTTTACAGAGACAGGAATCATGGAACAACTCTATAATTCTCTATTCATGGATCAGATGGCCAGTTACAATTTTAAGTATTCTAATTTCATTTCTGAAACCAGGTGGTTCTCCTTCCACATGGCTTCTTCAGAATTCACTTTACATAAATCAATAAAAAAAAATATGACATGAATTTGAATTGTCTTAAAACTTGAAAAAACTTTTTATGTGATTATTGAACTAATCTTATGTTAATATAGTATTAATTATTTAGATTAAGTAAATATTATTATTATAAAACAATTATAAAAACCATAATTTAAAAAAAATTTATCCTTATATTAAAAGTCATTAATCTTATTACATGAATTTGAATTGTCTTAAAACTTAAAAAAACTTTTTATGTGATTATTGAACTAATCTTATGTTAATATAGTATTAATTATTTAGATTAAGTAAATATTATTATTATAAAACAATTATCAAAACCATAATTTAAAATTTTTTTATCCTTACTCAATAGCTATTGGTTCAATTCTCATAAATCTGATGCAAAATGACAATTCAATTATTTAGGCTACACAAATATAATACAAAACAATCAAGTATGAACTAATATTTTGAAGAGGGACGTTCTCGTTTTCAATCTCTTCAGCCCAATAAAATTTGTCCCAAATCTCTATTAACCTGCAATTCAAGTTAAAAATTATAGAAAATTAAACTCAATTTGTTGAGAAAACATTATATGAAACAATCAATTAAACTACAAATTTTAATAAGAATTTCTTCATTTTTCATCTCTATATTTGAATGTTATTAGCTTTGTAGGAAAATCTTATGCAAAACTACAATCTAGTGGCTCAAGTTGAGAAGGATCATTGAAACAACCTTATACACTAATATTTTGAGGAGGAACTTCCTCATTTTCCATTCCTTTAACTCAATACATATTTTGAGGAGGAACTTTTTCATTTTTTGCTTCTTTAACTCAATACAGTTTGCCCTAATTCTCTGATAACTTGTAGTTCAATTTGACAACCATAACAAACTAAACTCAAGTTTTAAAGCTTAAACCTTTCTCATTTTCCATCTCCATTGTTAATTAGTATTTTTATGAAGTGTTTAATTGATTTAAAAAGTACCTTGAATCATTCCTCCAAGTCAACATATTGTTGCTTTTCCATATTTGCATAGTCACTAATGCATCATAAGAGACTATCATTAACTTGCACTCACCCTTCAAATTGCTACCACAAAAAACTGACTACAAGAATGGAGAAGTATCCATATCTAGTGAAAACATCTTCAACATTACATACAATCTTAACTCTAAGAAGCACTCCACTCCACAAGTACACATATAAGAGAATTTCACAATTATGAGCATAGTAGCTCTTTACAAAGGGTTTATTTCACCCTATTACCTCTCCCATTTGACATGTACTAAATATTATTTTATGTCCCATATAGAACATGTATTACACATAGCATCCCCCTAACATAATGTATTGAAAACTTAATGAATGTACATGTTCAAATTTACCACATTTTAGGTATTAAAAATAAATATGTATTTCCACATGAAGTTGTTGTAGTAAGGATCCAAAGAGTTTATGAGGTGCATCTATAATTACATTCGATTGTTAATTGTTGAAAAATAAGTCTAAATATCTCTTATCAAACACCTTCCCTTTTACTTTGAAAAATAGGAATTTGTTATTATCATCTCTACCTGTTAAATTTAGCATAATAACTTAGAGGTTCCACATTTCAATGAAATTGCGTTTGAAATGGTTTATGATGCTATGTATCAAACTCTCCTTGTTTGAAAAACACAAACCTAATAATTCATAGTCACTATTTCCTCTGACTTCCTATGCTTTCTCTATCAATCAAACCATTAATCATCATCCATGAATTTCCACTTCCACCATAATTCCATGGGATTTATACAAACAATCTTAAATTTCCACAGTCAATCCTTCGAGTACTTATTTTCATGCTTCTTTTCTATTTTCTTCACTGCAATCTTCCATTATTCAACTATATAAAGAATGACATATTCTTCTATTAATACAACTAAATTTGAGTCTAAGATTACCATTTCCATTCTATCTTAAAGAATAAGATAAAAAATATAGTTCCTTACTATAACATATTAATAATAACATGTTTATTTTCTTTTTTTCGCATTCAACTATTATTGTAATCATAGTGTGATCATTCACGACTTATCCATTAAATTATTTATTAACAATTAACTCAAAAACATACCAAAGTGATAATAACTCTTGCATTTTTATTAGAATACTTAAATTCACCACTTCATACTCATACTTAACATTTCTTAAAGTGATTCCCACATTAATTGATAACTTCATTTCTTCATTATCATGAAAACACACCAGTCTTCATTCTTCAAAAAAAAAAAAACCTACAAAGAATTAACATCTCTGTCTTATTTTATTTTAGTAATAATTCTTCTTCACAAATCCCAACTTTGAAAAGTAGCTTTCTTTAGCCACTTCAACTAACTATTCAGCCATTTCAACTAACCATAAAGTTATTTTTTAATTCCACTGGACACACTCACTTCCCATTGGCCCTTCATCGAGCTCATTACCTTTAGTTACAATTACATTAGTAAAATTTACCCTATGCTTTTCTAATTCTTCATCATTATTGACCTTCCTTACACTACTTTTTCTTGATGTTTTAGTTGTATACAATCAACTACTTTCTCTTTTATTACAAGTTGGTGAACTTCAACTTTATCGAGGGAATCTTTTTACTTCAAGTATTTTTCATACACGTACCAATTGACAATTGATTGTGATGTATCTTGTGATATATTCTCCTTCATGTTTTTCTTTTTAAAAAGAAAGATCAAGATCTCTTTAATTATTTTCATTGCAACTTTTCGTTCATTGATTTTTTCATTAATTATTTTCATTGCAACTTTCCCTTCATTGATTTTTTCAAAAAAATCTTCTCCTTTCCTAGAGTAACACATTTCCTTTACAATGTCCAATTCTAATGGAAGATGTTCAATCATGTTTTTTACATTTCTGTCTTTTCATTCTCTTTTAATATTGAAAAAATCCAATACTTTTATATATGGTTTTAGTTTTTTTATTTTTAATTTTCATGATTCTTTTGTAAATACATTTAACAATTTGTGTACTTGCACACTCCACTCTATTCTACAATGACTTTTAAATGAGAGAATTTCACATCTATGAGTATATAACTCTTTATCAAGGGTTTATCTCACATTAAAAAATGTCATTTCTCCATCTTATAGATATATACTATTATTTTATATCCCATAAAGAATTCAAATTAGTTATCCCTTAATTGAATGCATTGAAAAAATTAACGAATACACATATTCAAATCTACCATATTTTGTTTATTGAAAGCATATTGATAATTTCACATGAAGTCGATGCAGTAAGGGTCCGAGGTAGGTGTGATTTTATGAGGAAACATCATCTCCATGAATTCATAATTACAATTAGTTATTACGTCAACAAGAAATCTCTAGATTTCCTATCAAACACTTTCCTTTTTATTATAAAGAAACAAGGATTTGTTCTTATCATCTCACCTATCATATTCGACATATTAATATGGAGATTCCACATTTCAACATAATTGTATTTAGAAAGGTTTAAATTATGCTTCTACATCAAGAGTTCATCTAAGATGGTGTTTGTTCGGTTCTCACCAAACCCATAGCATCAAATAGAACTTGCATTACTAACTACTCACATATATCCTAAGTAGTACACGATATAGGGATGCGGCCTTGAAAAGACCTATGTGCAAGTTGCTTTGAATAAAATACAAGGTACAACTCCACTAAAAATTGAAACCTTCCTTGAAAGCACCTATAGAGACTATCAAAAGAAAATAGGTACACCCCTAGGATGACAAAACGTAGAGCGAGTATGCATGTGGAGAAGAGAAACACGAAACATTGGTTATCATTATGATAATCATTTTCATGGCAATGTCAATTATTTCTACCTCACAACCCTGAAAAATTGTGTAATATAGAAGCTCTGCTTAGATTAATGAAATATCAAACATGCTAGAATATTCAACACAATGTAGTTGGGTGTAACTAAGATCACATGAGTTTGTGTAATATAGAAGCTCTGGTTAGATTAATGACATATCAAACATGCTAGAATATTCGACACAATGTAGTTGGGTGTAACTAAGATCACATGAGTATGAGTGGTCTTGATGAACAATTACAAAAGTTTGGCAATTCCACCTTAGTATCAAAAGAATATTTTAATGACCTATATACTTTGAGGCTCGTCCATCCTAGATTCGTGACAACATGACAATAAAAAAAATAAGATTTTTTCAAGAGAGACATAGGTCTCACCCAAGAGTAGCTACAAAAGGCAGAGAAATATACATTGTAATGAGTTGTACATAGTTTTACCATTTTTAGTTTCACCATTTTCTTTGCTTGTGATTCTCACTCTCCATTCCCTTTATTCCTCCATTTTTTTTACTTTGTTGGAATTGTTAAGCTTTCCTCCCTTCCATTCTTTCTAGACCCTCGAAAAATAACAAGGCCAAAGTGTATCTCACCTTCCTTTATTGTAAAAGTACCTCGAGATGACTTGAGTTATATACTAAAGTTGGGAATCTTAAAAATTATGTGGTTGTCTTATATCATTCTTCCAAATTACTATTGCTAGTTACCCCTCCAATCCATTTTGAGGTTTGTCATCTTACATTGAATATACTATCTTGTATTCTCATCCTTCATTCTCTATAGAACTTATATTAACTTTTGATTTTTATCTCTTTTTTAAGAACACTTCTTGGGATATCTCGATCTTTTCTTATGATATTTACATCTTTTCTTGTGATATTTACATCTTTCCTTATTATATTTACATGAATGGAAAACAACTAATAATTCAGAAGAACTCACCTAGATTTGAACCTCTAACCCATGTTTATGATCCTATAATCTTAACATGTTTAAATGAAATGAACTCCATATCTTTGTATATAGTTTTAAATTAAAAAACCCTAATATCTTTGTTTTAAATTTTAAATATTTTGAATGAAATGAACTCCATATACTTTTTCTAGTACACTTTTCTATTTTTATTTTAAATTATTTAATCTTTTAGCTGCTTTAATTCTATGACATTATGCTATTTTTATATATAGATTTTTCATTCTTAACTTTTTCTAAATTTTAAATATTTTAAATAAAATTAACTCCATCTGCTTTTTCTAGGAAGTTTTTTTGATTTTATTTTAAACCATTTGATCTTTTAGCTGCTTTAATTCTATGACATTTTACTATTTTTATATATAGATTTTGCATTTTTAGCTTTTTGTAGGACGCTTTTCTATTTTTAAACTATTTGATTTTTTAGTTGATTTAGTTCTATGACATTATGCTGTTTTTAGATTCATAAGAATGTCATTATCTATTTATAACCTATCAGAGATTGTTTTGTCATTCTGCTATTTTTATATTAATTAATTATAGCTTTTTTAATCTTAACATTTTCTTATTTTTAATCAGGAGAATGGGCTATATATACCGCAATATAATGTGAATTGTTACTGAAATTCATTACCAGTTTTGGTTGCTGGTTGCTTGATTTAATAAATTATAAGGTTTTAAGTTGGATCCATGGACATGGCTACGCTCCAACTTAAGAGGAGTATCAGAGATGGCTACCTAGATGAGTTTCAGGGTAATCTTTGGCAACTCATTTCAGGTGGCCGGGAATTTCTGTTGGCCAACCCTGGGATTTACCAACTCCTCCTATCCATTGAAACGTACAATTCATCAGAGAAGCTCATCGTGAAAGACATCCATCGCACTTTTCCATCACAAGAATTATTTCAAATGATAAACGGGCCCGAACAAAGATCTCTGCACAATTTGTTGAAGGCGTAAGCTGTGTATAACAGAGATGTGGGGTATACACAGGGGATGAATTTCATAGCTGGCATGACTCTACTTAACATGAACAAGGAAGAAGCCTTTTGGGTTATGGAGACTCTACTTAACATGAACAAGGAAGAAGCCTTTTGGGTTATGGAGACACTACTCAAAGGAACTGTGAATATGCCAATGCGGGGCTTGTATTTGGAAGGCTTGCCTCTTCTACATGGTTACCTGAATGAGTTCGAAACGCTGGTGAATGCGCAAATGCCTGAATTGGGTAGGCACTTGGAGGAGCAGATGATCACACCCTGCATGTATGTCAGCGGGTGGTTTATGACTGTTTTTTTTGCATATTGATAAAATGAGAACAAAAAGATAGAATTGGGAAATAAAATGAGTAGAGCGTAATAGTATTGAGTATTGAGAATATAAGAAAAAGATAAAACGTTGAGATAAATAGGCTCAAGCAAATCAAGAATGATTGTATAGCTGGCAGTGTACAATCAAACTGTTGAGGTTACAAATATATTTAACACTCCCTTTTAAACTCAATAGTTACAAACATCAACACTGATAATTCCCAAGTGTTGTCTTTGAAAATTAAAAACGGATTTTATATGCGAGATGATCTCAAAAGCCACATAATTGAAGTGCTATGTCACCATTATTGACTAGCTCGCGTATGAAGTGAAAACGAGTGTCAATATGCTTTCTTTTCTTGTGAAACACATGATTTTTGGATAGAGCAATTGTTGAGATGTTGTCACAGAAGATGGGAGTTGGCTCCTTTTCTGTATGTGACACATCATTCAATATTCTTCTGAGCCACACAACTTGACAAGAAGCTGAGGTAGCAACGACATACTCTGCCTCTGCAAAAGATATTGATACAATGGGTTGTTTCTTTGATGCCCATGAAATCAGGTTCGCTCCCAGGTGAAAAGCATGTCTTGAGGTGCTTTTCTTGTCATCTAGGCTTCCTGCAAAATCACTATTTGTGTAACCAGAGAGATGATTATCATCAGACTGAGTGTACCATAAGCCAAAATTGAGAGTACCTGCAACATATCTCAGAATCCTTTTCGCCATCTTCTAGTGAGAATCTTTCGAGGATTCCATGAACCTAGAAACAAGAATGGTTGCATACATAATATCAGGCCTAGTTGCTGTAAGATACAACAAACTGCCTACTAAAATTTTGTACAGGGTAGGGTCCACTGTAGGGCCTTCATCATTCTTGCTCAATTTTGTGCCTAGGGGTATAGGAGTTTTTGCTGGATTGCAGTCTTCCATGCAAAATCTTTTGATGATGTCTGCGACATACTTTTGCTGACAGACAAAAATGCCTTTGGTTGATTGATCAACCTCAATCCCCAAAAAATATTTCATTATGCCAAGATCTGTCATCTCAAACTCAGATTGCATGGCATGTTTAAAACTAGTTAACTCAAAATTTTCAGTATATATCATGTCATCAACATATAAGCATACAATTAGAATTTTACCATGTTGATTTGTTTTGGTGTGTAAAGTTGGCTCATTTTGGCTTCTGCTGAAACCACTTTTGATCAGATAAGTGTCAATTTTGCCATACCAAGCTCTTGGAGCTTGCTTTAATCCATACGGGTCTTTCTTCAACCGATACACTTTGGTTGGCTGCTCTTTTAATTCAAATCCAGGTGGCTGGTCCACATAGACCTCTTCTTCTAGGACACCATTTAGGAAAGTTGACTTGACATCCATCTGGTATACTTTCCATTTGTGTTGAGCTGCTATGGCTAAGAGAGTCCTTACAATGTCCAATCTTGCTACTAGAGAAAAAGTTTCACCATAATCAGTACCTGGTTGTTGTGAGAATCCTTTGGCAACAAGTCTTGCCTTGTGATTTTCAATATGCCCCTTTTCATTAAGTTTAGTTTTGTAAACCCACTTGACACCAATAATTTTCTTGTGTCTGGGCAGATCAATAAGATCCCATGTCTTGTTCTTCTCAATGGATTCAATCTCTTGGTTCATGGCTTGAACCCAATGTGGCTCTTTAGCTGCCTCTTTAAAAGATGTAGGTTGACATGATATTAATGCAAAAAGATTGTGTTGTTCAATGTCATCCAACTGCTGATGGATTTCTCTCAAACTTCGAGTTCTCTGACTTTGAAGTTCAGAGGATGAGCTTCTGCTAGAAGTTGAGTTATCTCGAGAGCTTTCAGATTGTCCTTGTACCTATAGTCTTGGAAGAGTAGGCTAATGTGTTTGCTGTCTTGAATTCTTTGTGTCTTCAGGAAGTGATAGCAATGGATCATGACTGTCCATTTGTTGATTTTCAGACTCGTTCCAGAACTGATTTTCAAGAAATTTTACATCTTTGCTGAGAATTAGTTTCTTTGAAATTGGATTGTAGAGTCTGTAGGCTTTAGATGTTTCATTATAGCCAGTAAAGATGCATTTCTCACTTCTATCATCAAGTTTCTTCCTTAATTCGGAAGGTATGTGAGCATATGCCATGCATCCAAATGTCCTTAGATGAGAAACATTTATCTTTGTCCTACTCCATGCTTCTTGAGGGACCTTCATCTTGAGGCTGGTGGTTGGAGATGTATTCAGGAGATAAACTAAGCATGCTACTGCTTCAGCCCAAAATGTATTTGACATACATTTCTCTTTGAGAAGGCTTCTTGCCATGTTCATGATTGTCTAATTTTTCCTTTCAACCACTCCATTCTGTTGGGGAGTATACCTGGTTGTAGTTTGCATGATGATGCCTTATGATTTGCAAAAAATTGCAAATTCTTTGGAGTTGTATTCTCATCCTCCATCTGACCTGAGAGATTTTAGATATTTGCCACTCTGTTTTTCAGCTTCAGCTTTGAATTCTTTGAACTTTGCAAAAGTTTCAGACTTGTGTCTGAGAAAATAAATCCAAATTTTCCTGCTAAAGTCATCAATAAATGTTAGAAAGTAAAAGCTACCACCTATTGACTCTGTTTGCATTGGTCCACATAGGTTAGTGTGAACGACTGCTAGGTGTTGTTTGGCTTGAGTGGAGGACTGTGGAAAACTAGTTCTCTTATGCTTTCCAAGTATGCAAGACTCACATGGGGGATTTTGCTCTTTGAAGACAGGTAGACCTTTGACCATGGAGTAATTCTGTAGAAGACTTAGACTCTGAAAGGGTATGTGTCCAAATCTTTTATGCCAAACCATAGTTTCATTGGGGGTGGATGCACTTTGTGCATATGATTGGATCTGATTTGCAGTTCTGAGGGTCAAGGGAAACATTCTATTCCTGGTCATGTGGATTTCAGAAATCAATTTTCTGCTGGAGGTTTTATCATATATCCTACATGATGCTCCTTCAAAAAGTACCTTATAGCCATGTTCAATGAGCTGTCCTACACTTAGCAAATTATGTGTCAGATTTGGAACATGATAGACATTGTGTATGTCTTTCTTTACATTTTGTTTAGTAAGAATAGGAACAATTCCCTTTCCTTGAACTTTGACTAAGGAATCATTTCCAAGTGTAATATCAAATGAAATTGAAGAATCAATGCATGAGAGTAAATCTTTGTTACCTGTCATGTGATTGTTGCATCCATTGTCCAACAACCAGAGATCTTTATGTTGTTCTTCAGTTTTGTGACATGAAAGAAACATACCTTTTGAGATTTCTCCTTCATGATTTGAGACATGCGCTCTGCCTGAGAGCTGATCTTCTTGCTTCTTCCGACATTCAGATTCATAGTGCCCAAATTTTTTACAGTAATAGCATTGTATGCTTGATTTGTCATTTGATCTTCTCCCTCTGCCTCTTTGAGGCTGGAAATTCTGATTCTGGTTCTGTTTTTTGTAACCTTGGAAATTATGACTCTGGTTCTGTTGTCTGTGACCTTCATTTGAGGGATGGTTACTTGGACTTCTCCCTCTTCCTTGATGACCTCCACCTCTTCCTCTGCCTCTCCCTCTGCTGAAGGAGAATTGAGTTTTGAAGGCATTGGCGATTGACTCATTTGCGAGATGTAGTCTAGTCTCATGTGTCAATAGAGAGCCCATTAATTCATCTGTTGAAAAATTTGACAGATCCTTGGATTCAAGGATAGCTGTTACAACCATTTCAAATTTATTTGGTAAACTTCTGAGGACTTTCTTAATGATTCGTTGATCAAGGATGACTTCACCAGTCAATCTGATCTGGTTTACGATTCCCATGACTCTGGTCATAAACTGATCAACATTTTCAGACTCTATCATTTTTTAAGTCTCAAAGTGTGTCCTCAAGGTCTGGAGTTTGACTGTTTTGACTCTGTCATTGCCTTGGTAAGATGATTTAAGGATGTCCCAAACCTATTTTGAAGTAACAACGCCTGTGATTTTTGAGAAAATCGATTCATCTACGGAATTTTGAATCCATAATTTGGCTTTATTTTCTCTGTTCCTCTATGTTGCCTGAGCAGTCCTCTGTTGATTGGTCATGGCAACAAGGTTTGCTAGATCTGGTTCCACATATCCAAGATCCACTAGATCCCAACACTCTTGTGCTTGCAAGAAGGATCTCATTCTAAGAGACAAAAACTCATAATTCTTTCCAAGAAGAATCGATCCTAAATAGCTCGAGGTGGCCATCTTTGAAGAAAAAAAATTAAACAACAAAAAAATTGTTTAAAGATTTGAGTGCTGACTTGTTTCCTGCGTGTAAAACCAGGTCTGCGAAGTTCTCTCAGTGACTTCAAACCGAAAAACACAGAGTAGACCACTTGTTTAACTTCGATCTGGCTGGATTTGACTATCCAAGCACGAGATCTATGGATTCAGAGCTTTGAGCCTTGTTCTTTAGCAACTATAGCCCCTCTAATGGAATAATCAGGCTATCTGAGTTTACTTGACAGCTAAAAGAAATTTTTAGTTCAGCTTCTCATGTGACCAGGGACAGAGAACCAGGCGCTTCGGGTTTTCGCGTTTGGGACTTCGCGTTTCGGGACATTGGAGGACTGCTCACCTCTCTTCTTCCGACTCTTGATTTTTCAAAGTTCCTCCCGACTTCCGATCTCCGAAATCTCGACAGGGGCCTAGCGCGTGCTAGCTCCTCCCTTATCCTCCGCCAATGTGACCTCCGGTTGTGACCCCGAGCTAATCTCCCAAGCGCTTCGCGATTTCACGTATTGTAACTTCACGTTTCATGAAGTTGGAGGGTCACTCACCTCCTTACTCCTGATCTCCAATATCCTGAAATTATTTTTGGATAATCAATAGTCCACACTTTCTCCTCGATCGACGACTACGATCAAGTCATGAACTTGGGTTTTTCGAATTCTCAGAATTCCTACCTCTGATTTCCGATTTTCGAAATAGCGATGGTGCTAGATTGACGGTCCAGATCCTCCCTTTGATCAACGATTGTGATCAAATAGAGGTTTCTCGTTTCATGACTTTGGAGGTTGGCTCACCACTGCTCTTCCGAGTTTCGAAACTCCGACGAGACCAGATCGATGACTCACGGTCTCCCTTGATTCAACGACTCAGATCAAATTGCGATTTCGCGTTTCGCGAGTTCTCACGACTCAATCTTTGACTTCTCCGAGTCACGAGTCAGTGAAATGTTGATCTCTAGCCGCGTGTCCTCCTTGACGCTGGACGATCTCAATGATTTCAGAACTTCATAAGTTTGATTCTTCTGTACACTTTCAAAGCTTTAATGTTAGTGCACTTTACCTTGATCGGACGACTGTTGTTGCTCTCGCCTTGATCTGACGGCTGAAACACATTCTCCTTTTCTGCGCGCTCCTCGTTCTTTCTGAGCTTGATTAATGGCTCAGATCTTTTCGTAGGGTCAATCTTACGGCTGCTGAGCTTGTCTTTTGTTGTATGAACGAAAGCTTTCTTTTTGAGAAGGAATTTCATGAATCTTTCACGAATTCTTTAAAAAGTTCACGGATCTTTAATTTGTATCCTTCGATTCTCCTTCCGTAGGTTTGCCTTCACGTGTTGTGAGGTTTCCAACGATCTTTTGAGAAGACTAATGTCTCCACTCTCCTTTAGCAGACTGCAGACTGTTCTTCAAGATTCTTTAAACGCTGCATCCTTTTGCAGCTGCTCTGCTGCTTCATGCTTGCTATCTGCAACGATCTTTTGAGCATATCATGGACTGCGTCTTGTTCTCCAATCACTGTGAAGAATCTTGCGTCCCATGCTCTCGTAGACAGTGTAAGTTCTGCGTTTCTTATGATTGGGCTGATCTCCAGACTATGTGAAGAGGCTTACATCTGATGCTCTGATACCATGATAAAATGAGAACAAGAAGATATAATTGGGAAAGAAAATGAGCAGAGCGCAATAGTATTGAGTATTGAGAATATAATAAAAAGACAAAAGGCTGAAGCAAATCAAGAACGATTGTACAACTGGCCAGGACAACTCATAGTGTACAATCAGACTGTTGAGGTTACATATATATTTAATACATATTTGCCTTTTCCCTTCACTGTTAGGATCTGGGACGTTTTGTTGTCTGAGGGTGTGGATAAGACTATTTTCTGAGTTGGATTGGCACTGCTCAGGCACTTTGAGGATCATTTGTTGAAAATGCCTTTTGAAGGACTGATATAGTTCTTGCTGCACTTGCCTGAGGAGAGTTTGGATCCGAATATACTGTTGCCAATTGTTAAAGTAATTTGATCCCTCTGAAGGAATGTTGTTGAAATAGTGAAAAGCATAGCACTGTTATTTGAAGGAGCAGAAACTTGTATGGAGAAGCTTTGGACAAGGTGCCTGAGTCTGGCAATCGGCTTCAAAGCTTTAAGGTTCGAAGGAATTAGAGCCATGGCTTACTAGTTGTTTTTTCTTCATAAGAAACCTGCAAACCAAGAGCCAGGGCTTGCTAGTTCTTGGCCCTGTTAATCTATATGTTCTTTTCTTTTCCAAAACCTGTAGGACGAAAGCGCTGTACCTGCCTGTACAACCCCCCGATAAAATCAAATTTTTCATTAACAACTGGAACGAAATTTGATAAATTTTAATAAATTTGAGTTGTGTGGTTTATCAATGTTATGTTTTTCAAAATATGTGGTTTACCAATGTTATGTTTTCCAATATATGTGGTTTTTAAAACAGAATTAAACTTTGGTTTCACTGGTATCATATCATATGACTGTATCATGGCTATTGTTTTCATTTTTTTTTTGACAAAATTACTTTTTCAAGTGTATCATGGCTATTGTTTTTATTTTTATTTTTAAACAAAATTATTTTTTAGTTTGCATCATATAGTTAGATGATCTTTTTTAGTTTGCATCATATAGTTAGGTTACAAAGATCTTGGAAAATCCTTAAGTATTTCTTCTTAAAAGATGGATGGTGTTCGGGGTAAACCCTGAAATTTTCAAAGCACAAAACATACTGCTAAAAGCCATTACAATATTGTATTGGTGTATTAGTTAAGAGCTCAACATGTCACTTGCAAAAATTAAATCTCTACAAAAAGGATAACAATTACCACCCAAAATAAACTCAAGTAAGAATTTTTTTTTTCTTTATCTATTTTTTTTTAACATGATAAGAATAATACAAGTTTCATATTTTTTTTTTTTATGCTGGCGGAATTGGCAACTGGGCCGGTCTTGTACTCGCGTGACACGGGGTCGATTCCGACCGCTACCACTATAACCTCCAGGTGCCATACGTATGCCCCTTCCGCAGGCACGGGTAAGTCGGGGGGATTTGAACTTGGAACCTCATCGTACATAACACGCTATATCACGGCACTTGCCAATTGAGCTGCCCCCCGGGGGCTAATACAAGTTTCATATTATAAAAAAAAGAAAGTTAAATAAAATAAAATAAATTATTTTAATCATAATTTTATTAAATTATTATTTTTAAATATAATTTTCATGTTAATTATATTGTTTTTTTATTGTAATGATATTGTTATTTAAATAAATGAAATATTTTAAAATATTTTTAATTCATTAAATTTAATTTAATAATTAGATAGTCACTCAATCATTTTCAAAATTGTAAAAATTA
>JASDQU010689446.1:60821-71415 GCA_032191745.1 Picea mariana | reverse complement strand
CATAAGAAAAAAAACATTTAGAACCCATATTTGTTGCTTTGTGAGTCATATTTTCTCTTCTCACTGTTGTTCTGACCTGACTTTTCTTGAGTGGCCCTTGGTTGGTTAGACCTTTGAGGTTGTATTTCATTGATTACATGGGAGCAGTCATCCTTGAGGTGGAGGCGTGACGACACAGATTTATAGGACTCAGTGGATGGACTAGAGGGGGAGGCCATTGATTTTCCTTTGTCTTGCACAGGTTGCGAGATATCAGTTTTTAATCTCTTGCTAGCGTGCGAGGATTGTACTAGCGAAACAACAAGAGAAATTTGAACATTAGAATTAATTAGTGATGGTAGAGGAAATTACACAGTGGGACAACCACGATGGTGAGAGACAGGTTGGTGGAAAATTTATTTCCAACCATCATCAGAAGGAACCTTGGTCTGCAATGACACATGTGGCAGAACGAGAATGCCAAGGAAATTATGAGGAGGCTGAAAAGGAGGTCTCTCTGGTCGGGGATGCAAGATACCATGGCCAACCAGATTAAAAAACCCATCTTGGAACAGTCGATTCAACTCTTATGGATCAGCATCAAAATGAATAAAAAATTGAGGCCTTATATGGCCTCACTTCCAGTTTCCCCTGCCTCTGTTATTTCGGCCATTGCTACCTCTACTGAAAAAACTCATCCTGTAGCAACAATTTGATAGTCGTGAAGTTATTAATAAACCATACATGAAACTCTATTTACATAAATCAATAGTTGGTTTCTAGAATTTACTACGATACACATTCAATCCATCCATAACAATACTTTGTTTCCATAAAAGCAACCCAAAACTGGTGCTTGCTTCAAAAGAATGCTTACTTGCCTTAGAATTGTATGACACAATAACCAATTGCCCAAAAAAAATAACCATAATAACAATACTGCTTATATATAACAGAATTGAAAAATGAACAGCATCGTAATCACAATAGGAAATACAACAACATTTTGAAGTGGACAGACTGCAACCATAATATCAAAAACAGCAAAGTCCTTAAAGCCCACAGGGTTCTGTGAATTGCACCAAAACAAATCCTTGTCTGTAACCATAAGTTTAATCAAACCACGCTTCATCAAACTTCCTCATCCTATTTGCATTCGAGTTTGCAAACTTCATTCAAACATCACATAACTTATAAACATGTGCCTTTTGTAATTACAACAAAACATGGCAAGTTTATATTATAACAATAATTCACACATTGCTATCAACTTCATAAATTCATATGGGAAGACTGTAACTTCAGGCAAATATCTCATACTTGCATAGCAAATGACCAATCAAAACTCGCACCCATACAAAATAGCATGAAACAGTGATTTCCATCAAATTTTGAGTAAGAAACACTTTCACGATAACGCATAGGGTTCAATGCAATGGTGGACAGTAGGTGGCAGAAGAAATCGGGCTGAGAACCTAAGGGTTTGGCCCAAAAAGAGCATGAAACAGTATTACTCCCCTCACAATATTCCACATAAATATTCACAGAGTAGGGACTATGCGCGGGTGTATTAGCCACGAATGCCAACAATCTTAACATACATACAGAGTGTCCACAAAAGCCTGCAGGAAAGAGGCAAAGAGAACCCATTTTTGAATAGAGAAGAAAACCCAAAATAAGGGACAAGGGTCAAAGAAAGCCTGGGAGTCCCTAACCACATTCTTTTCATAGAAAAATTGAGAACAACTACACCAGTAAAAGGCACCCACGACTATTTTAATGCCAATGGTCTCACAACAACCACCACAGGAAAAAAAAACTTTAAAATCAACCAACACACAGTCAAATTCATTTTAAAATCTTTGGAAATACACATACCATGAGCAAACAAGAGTCAACTATTGACTTAAAGAGTAGACCAAGAAAACCCCATACCTGTGCCAAATATTGCCTAAGCAGAAAAGACCAACTTGTATACCTCCTCCATGACCAAGCAAATCGGAGCAACAACAACCAACAGAGTGAAATGCAAGAATGACTAGGGTGGTGGGCTCAAGGTGAGTTCGAGTGATGTGCATTTACTGCACATCACTTCTCCCTTCACATTTCATTCATGGCTAGTACAATCCAAGTCCACTCTTAGCATCCAAATCGATTAATGCAAGAAATTGTACCAAATTGTCCATATGTTTGAATTTATCAATGTGCCAACCCTTGTCACTACCCCATTTCACATAGAATAATTTTCTAGGGATACAACTAATCTTGCAATCAAACCAATACGCACAACAATCGTTTATAACCTCCAATGTGACATAACGCAAATATTTTGTTGTGGATAACATATTCCAACATGGATTTCAATTCAAACAATGCATATACCCTTGTGGTATGAAGTAACCATATCACATATATTACTTAAGCATGGAATTTAGGTCCTGTCTCAAAATAAATTTAATATAATAATACTTGTGAATGTTATATAAAAACAAGACCATTCCCTTTTAAATCATATCGTCTTTATCATCATATTTGACTAATCATTTCGACGGATATTTTTAACGCAAATCAATTGTAGGGCTCATCTCATCCAACTCATAATCATGGAAAACATAAATGTTGTTTCTTCATCATAGTTAAACAAGTTTTACCAAGGGTCCTACCTATTAGTACATTATTAGATATATTTAAATAATAATTCATAAGGCGTTTGTAACCATTTGCAAGAAGGTGCCCTATGTTGCACTTTTGAGCATCAACAAGCATGATGTTTCCATATATATGGTTGGCCCAAAACAACATCACAGACATCAAGAGGGGAAATATCACACACTACCTCATCCCTAAAGGGATGGATTCCATAGGATAGGCGACACTATTGGTTGACGCGGAGATCTCATCCCTGGTGAAGCCACCTGATGTTATATGGTAGTGGGTGTGGTGTTGTCGACAACCCCAACTGTTTGACAACATTAGCTGAGATGAGGTTATTCTAGTTGTCATTATCAACAATGAAATGTAATGGAATTCCCTTCACCCACATCTGTGAATGGAAGAGGTGGTCCCCCTCTTCATGATCTGTTGGTTCTTATGAATTGTTGTGGTCATGATAGTAGCAGTGGGCTCTACGTCGATGATCTGTCTATTTTCAATATTTTATGGATCAGATTCTGAATCAGGGTTCGGATCTATGTCTTTGACCTCGGCCACCAATGATTATTTTGAGCAACATTCATCAGTGTTGTGCCAGAGGCTTTTGTGGAAGTCACACCACTTCCCAGGGTCATTCTTCGTCTTTACTTTACCCTTTTTATCCTATGTCTTGGACTGGTTGTCTAGAGGTTGTTGGTTAGGGTCATCTTTACCGTGCTTTGCTTGTTTCATATTTGCAGACCTGAATTCCCATTTGTTCTGGTGCCTAAATTTCTGCTCGGATTTGACAGCATATCGATAGGCATCTCCCAATGATGAGATGTTTAGGAAATCCATTTCAGTTTGGATGTACCTATGCAGAACCCATAGTATTTCAGAACCAAATGTCGCTCAGAGTCTTGGATACCCATATTGGTGCGCAAGGTATGGAAAGTATTTGTGAACTCCATCACTATTTGGCTCTTCTCTTGTCGCGGTGTGGTCCATCTCATGTTCTGGTAATCATAGTTATCAACAAGATAGTACTGCTCTTTGACCACATCCACAAAAAAATCCCAAGTGGGCTTGGCACCATATATTCCAAATTCCTCTATGGAAATTTTCTCCAAGTAATTTTCCCACCAATATTGGACATGGGGGAGAGCCTTGAGGAGTGCGAAGGTGATATTTTCCCTGTCGGGAAAATTTTGAATAGAGAAATAACCTTCTAATAGATCTAACCATTTTTCTAGGGTATCCACATCTATATGACCTTCAAATATGGGAATATCAAAATTAGCTTGTATCTTGAAGGGAGAGCTTCCTCCAAAATGGTCACTTCATGAATATGTGCTTGTTGCTATCGGCAGGTGTTGAAGAATGTGTGAAAAATTCTCCATCATTTCATCCCTCTGTCGCACAAGAGCTTGCTCAAGCAATAGGTTAATAGAATCTTTTACTCTGTCGTTTTTCTTTTCTGCCACCATCAAGGGTTTCTTGGGCATGCGAGAGTGATTTTCCTCAAGAGAGACAAACTCGAGACCCAACTGGCTATGCTCGGACCTTGTCGGGGATATGCACTGGAAAAAAAATCGATCAAGAGTAGCCTACTCTAATACCACTGATCTGGATTATTTTCTAAACGAAATGAAAGAAGATAAATTACAATGAAATACTCATGAAAATTTCCAGAAACAGAGAAATATAGCAATACTTGATTTATATTAATGAAAGAATTATAAAGAGACTGTAAAAATACAGAGTGTAAGACTCGCTATGGTGGCAATTTTATCTCTGAGAAGAGATGTGATGGCTACGCTCATTCGCAAGAAGATTATTAAAACGAGGCTCTAAAGGCCTTTTTATGATAAACAGAAATTCAAAAACCATAGACATCCAAAAACCTAATCCTAGGAGATGAAACTCCAAAACTCATGTGGGCCCAGCTTGGGTAAGTTAGTACATTAACTTCTCGGGGTCGTAACTTTTGCATACGATCTTCGTTTTAGGCATGTGATAGCCCGTTGGAAAGGTCTTTTCGAGAAATACGTATTATGTCATCAAAATCTAACTCAGTCTACAATTTGACTATGGTGAACCAAAAAAACATTGTTTAGGGCCCCAAAACGGCCCTGGAAGTACAACAAGATGTGTTGACATGAAAAAATACAAAATAAGTCAGTTGGATTAGGTGGGAGGATACAAGTATTCACCTGGAAGATGTGTAGGGCTTCAGATAGCCCTAGAAGTGTAGAACCCACAATTACAAAGAAGTACAAAAGAACGTGTTGCACTAAAAACTGACAATAGGAGCCAGTTGGAACAGGTGGGTGGCCACCAATATCCACCTAGATCATCCTCCTTGTTCACGCGATTGGATGAAGATAAGGAGAGGAAAATCTATGTTTTTGATGATTTTTCTCTAGATATTTTTGGTCAAGGTGATGTTTCTTGTCGACATGGGAATATTGTCGACATATATCATGTGCCAAACCTCAGTGCCAATATGTTGTTCCATTGGTATTTTCTGCAATATTTTTGTTTCTACATAATTATAATAAATATGGTACCTTACAAGTGGTATCAGAGTTGTTTCCTCTACAAAAATTGTGGGTAAATTTTTTTCAAGGTAGAGATGTGTATTTCCAGCTTATTTAAATCATAGAGATATGTCGTTCAACGGGTAAAATTGTGTCTAGGGAATACTACATGCAAGAAATACAAACAGTTTCACGAGGTTACTTGAAAAAAATATTTCACCTTTTTGGAAACCTATGTAACCCATGTTGGTACCCATTTGAGTAGTACCACATCAGAAAAGATCCATACACTACCATAACTCCCATGTACCGTTAGGTATATAGATAGTCCCCTAGGTCTCCTGAAACCATCCCTAGATCATCTGATTGACTGCCTAACTTCTATAGTGACACTGAGAACAACATAGAGACAAATATTTAGAAAGCCTCTCCTTGTTGCAACCTTAGTTTCAACTTCAAATCCCTCTTCTAAGATGAGGAATATTCTACATTTACTTGGATTACACATTGTTAATGCTTTACCACCATGATTGACTCACCCAGGATCAACACATAAGATCCTCTCCTAGAATATCACTTCTCCACATCGAAATTTACATTTCTTGAAGATACTAACTATGCTAATGTGTTACTTTTTTAATATGGGTGGATTACAGGAATAGGAATGGCCACTTACAAGAGAAGAAGTGGAAAGAACCCTGTTATTGAAATTGCCTCAGATAGAGAGGAGGAGGAAACAGGGACCAGTGCTTCAAGGGCCATCCATGATGATGCCCAATGCATTGTGGACAAAGATATATCATACCAATGGGGTGAAATTTACCAAATGTTCCAACGCGAGTCCTACCTTGAGTTACCAAAGGGTGACTAGGACTTGGGCATCGACCAAATAATCAGTAGTTCAAATATTCACAAGATGGTCACTCATGCAGTTGTATTCCCATGCACTAAATACATATGTTGGATTATACGACATACTAATGTCGATGACGGATTTATAAGGGATTCCTAAGGGAAATATATTTGTTCCTTCGGTCCTTTTGTTCTCCTAGCATGCTACAAACTTCACAATGAAGAAATTTAGCTCACAAAATATTGGATAACCCAATTCCTCTTGGATGTCAGAGAGGTTATGAAGAATTGGTGGATCTTAGATAAACACTTCAATACCATAAATATACTACCTTACCCACCAAGATGTTGAGGGACCCACACAAATATGTAGCAATTATTTTATGCATACTCCATGGAGAAGTTGATGCCAAGAGTTTCAAGGTATCACGGGTCCCTCTAATACACTCCATCACATCAATGAGAGACATATTCCACTAGGACAACATTCTCTCTACTTCCTTGGAATAAAATATGTCAACTACAAAGGGCATAGTCCCAAGTAAACATCCAAGTTTCCATGTGTACTATTATTTATTAGATGTAGTATGTATGGTACATACATTCCCAGACATGGGATGGAAACAGAATTTAGGTGACCCTCCAATTCATGTCTACTACCAATATTTGTGGGAACACAAATATCGCATTCATTATTACAAGATGTGTGAGAATTTCCTCGTTCCCCTATGCCAATCATTGTTCTATGCCTCAGTTCCATGTATGTCAGACAAGGTAATGAGTACTCCAATTGGAAAAGCAGGAGATCAATTTGTGCTATAAAATGAAACTTACATCAAAATTTATGGCATAACCAAGCCTCCTCATGTATTCCAAAAATTTGTTCCTAACAAGTTAGCCCTGTAAGAAGTAGCATATCAGACTCTAGTTCATCGAGTAAGAGCAACACTTACCAGAGATAAAAACAAATTACCTAGCCACCACTACCATTCTTCTTGGGATCCTACATTTTCAAGGATGTCAAGGAAGCACAAGTTGGATTTTTCACTCTAGCCACACTCCATAGGAATGATCCCCTCAAGGTTGTCAACAAACATTGTCAAGTTTGAAAATATAGGTGGGCATATGAATCAGAACCATGGGTAGATGAAGAAATTTACAAAAGAGTTTTCAATTATGATGAGGTGATTTTCAGGATGAGAGGCAGTTCTCAACACAGGGACAAATTATAGTGAGAAGAAGTATCCAAAGTAGTAGCATAGAAAAATATATTAGAATAAGAAGTAGCCAAAGCATCAATAAAAGAGGAAGGAAGGATAAAATTGGAAGCTGAAGCACTCAGGTTGCAAAAAGTAGTAGCAACAACAAAAACAATAAAAGAAGAAAAGAAGAGGAAAGTTGAAGAATAAGAACGAGAATGAATAACACTCCAGAAGGAGCAAGAAGAAGAAATGAAGAAGAAAGAAGAAGAATAGAAGAAGGCTTAGGAGGAAGCTCAAAACATTGACCCCATGTATACCGAAGTACCTAAAACTTATTTGAGTGCACCTTTGATTAGAGGCCATTTCCCTCTAGGATAACTAGGATTCAGAGGATTCACACCCTCCAAGACTAGAAGAGTGGAAAACCTCAATACTTTCAAATTTGATCAGGATACGGGAAAAAAAATTCATCAAACTGCAAAGACACTACCCATTTATGAAATCCATCCACTCTCTGTCACAACAGAAACATGTGTAATTGAAGACATACGTGAAAATCAGTTGGTCATAGCTTCAGCAAGAATAACATTTACTCAAGACTCATAATAGAACCTGAAATATATTCTCCAAGGGATTTAGGATTACAAGGATGGAGTTAAAATCATGGAGGAGGAAGGTGATAGAACTAGCATTGTTAAGTTTATAATATGTGTCATCAAGGTGCGAGAAGAATTTCAGGCCATAGCCAAAAAACTATACACTGATCTGCAAGGATTTCAAAGCATAGTTTCTCAAATGATATCATTTCTAGACAAGGTCAAGACTAAAAACACATAATTTCGAGTGAGGTTGGAAATAGACGAAATGAAAAAATGTACAAGGAAAATATTAATGCACCATCATGCCTCCCAAGGATGTATGATAGGGAAAATCAACTCAACTACACAGCACTCACAAACTATCAAATAATTGAGTAGAAGTTGGAAAATAATTTGACAGATCCAATAAATAGTTGCACAAGATTGCACACATTAGCCACAACATTAATACAAAGGTGCAATTTTCCAAATATTAGGGACCTAGGTCAGCCAAGGCCAGATGAAAAAATTCAAATAGAATGAGAGGCATATATACACTCCAGATAACTTTATACAAGGATACCTTAGAGAGTGACTAGCACAATAATGAAGGAACATTTAATGGTGCCCTCCAATGACCAAAACGTAATAAGTTCCTTTTTGTTCACATTAAAAAGAGGTATGAAAAATTTGTCTTACGACTCGATAGTTTATGAAATCACATTAGAACTTATGTTGTTCACAAGAGTAATATTAATTTCTCCTTATCATGAAGTGTGGGCAGCTTACATTCAAGACAAGGATGAGGGATGTCTTTGAAATTTAATTTTGATTGTAAAGTAGAATGTAAAGTGGGAAAAGAACAAACTAGGGAAATTCTGAGAGTTTTAATTTTCAATGGGAAGTCAAGAAGTCCTAAGAGATAGTTACAAACTCAACTACATATGCCAAAGAGCACCCACTTAGTTGGGGCTCTTACTTTTTGTAATTTTTGGAACTACTTCTAGAATTTTAATGAGATGAATCCCTCAATGCCATTTTGGAGGAAAAGAAAGTTGGTGTTTGTGATGTCTCTATTGTGAACTGCTTCCAGCTTATATATTATCACTTCTACTGCTATAAGGTTATATTGCTCACTTGAATGACTTCTCTTCTATGAATTCTATGACTTTGCATTGTACTAATTTTCCATTGTTGTTGTTCTAAGTTGATAAATGGATAGTACTAAATGAAATTTTTGTTTCAATCTAATCTGTGCACACATTTTGTTCATGTAGTACTATTATTTTATTTTCATTAATAGCTAATTATTTTAGGGTGCAAGTAGGGACTGGTGGTTTCATTGCCTATTTATTTTAGTTAATTTGATCCTACCTAGGATAGGTTAGAAAAGTTTACTTTTAGCATTTATATTAGTTCATACTACATCTTGCATTTTTCATATCAAACCCCCATACCCATTCATACCCAATAATGGAAGCAAGGTTGGAATCTAGATGGGTCTCCCACACCAAACAATGTGAGGTCTGATTGGGACTTCACACTGAAGAGTACCCCTATTTTTTGAAGGGAATTTTCCTACGTCAACATGGTGCTAGGTCTAGATTTGGAGTTTTTGTTGGTCAAATAATGTTTCTTGGGATTTTAAAAAAGTCTTCCTTGTATGTTTCATCCTGTGGGATTACCCTAATTCACCACAACATTGAGTGGGAAATCTATGAAAAGGTGTCCATGTTCATGGAACTTGCAACAATGGAATAGGATATGTTCATAATCTAGGGTATGGAGCCATCTTAGATTTGAAAATGTTATTACATATAAGATCTCCAAGAATAATATAGAAAAATCCATTTACTTAATTATATCAAAATACCCTTAAGGTAGGGTAATTCCTTACAATGATCCTTTTATGGAAGGAATCCAATCATATTCACATGCCTCTTAAGGTTTGGAAACCTCTCAATGAGCTAAGCTATAAACACAATAAACTCCACACATCTCATAAGGACGACTCCATATTTATTTATAGCTAACAATAGAACCCTAATAATAGCAACCCCGTAACTACATAATGGACCTTATTTAATGAAGTTGCATTACATTTATTCAATACTAACTAATATAATGGGCGTTATTTAATAATAACAAACATAGTGGAGCTAGTCCACCTTAAATTGAATAGCCTCTACTATTATTACTCTAATGGGCCTTGTGGTCCCCCATTACACTCCTAGGTAGGATCCCAACACTGTGTCCTAGAAGCTAAGGCATATTGACTCTGGAAAGGCTCCTCAAACATTCATATAAACATAGATCCTAGAATAGGAATTATATATACCTATTCTAGTAACTTCTAACATTTTGACAATGCAACCTAGGGTATTCCCAATCCCTACTAGAGTTTCCTTCTCCCATAACTCCTGCAAAAATGAGTATAAGAATATCAATACTAGTGCCTCTATGAAATATTCCTTCTTTGATTGAATCTTTTCATCCAAAATATCAAGTGTAGTCTCACTGAATTAAAGAAATAGGGCCCATCTTAAAAATATAGTGGGCCTTATTTAATAATAACAAAGATAGTGTACCTATTCCACCTTACATTGAATGGCCTTCACTATTATTACTCTAATCGGCCCTTCATCCATGCATTATACCTGTAGGGAGGATCCCAACACTGTATCCCTAGAAGCTAATGCACATCGACTCTGGCAGGGCTCCTGAAACATTCATATAAACATAGATCCTAGCATAGGAATTATATTTTCCTATTTAAGTAACTTCTAATGTTTTGACAAAGAATCCTAGGGTA
>JASDQU010689446.1:40110-60801 GCA_032191745.1 Picea mariana | reverse complement strand
CATGCAGTCCTTGAGGCTGTTCCATTTCTCTCCAGGGCTCCAATGCTACTGGTAAGAAAATTTACCTACTGGAAACTCCAAGGATTCTTAGTTGTGGACAGTTCTATTTGAACTTCTATCAAGCTCATACACATGTGCATCCATTCCCTCCTGGAATGATCAGTAAAATATTACATCCATTCAACAATGGCTCTCCTCTTCTTGCCATTCGTTTCCATGCTCAACCCAAGAGCACACAAAATAGCCACAACGAGTGAGGAAAAATGAAGGAGAAGAAGAAGAACAAGAACCGGGGAGAAGAAGACGAAGAAGACCCAAAATAACCCCTAAGGGATGTTTAAATTACATGAAGACAAGAGCCACATGGCCTCCCTCCCAAGAAGCTCATGTAACCCCTTTTCTCCATAAAATCATTCATGGGTGAATAAAATAATAATAAAAAGACTTATCCCCTCAAGCCCCCCTCTCTCGTGGAATCATAGCCCCCTATCTCTTTTGTCCTTGTCCATCTTGCAACCAACATTGTATTTCATTAATGTATATAGATGTATTACATTTCCTAGGCACTCTGGCCCCTTTTCAACTTTACCGACTCACCAACCTAAATCACATTTACATAATACATCATAGTTCATAAGGGTTAGAACCGGGATGTTACACAGGTGGGGTGAATCATTTAATACATTATTTTTGCTAGTTTTCTAAGAGTAGAGTGAAGGTAGAGTAGTTGTGATAACTAATTGTTTGATTTTTGCATTGGTAGCTCATGAGACGTTTATTGGTTGTTATGCAATATTCTTTTCATTGTTATAGAAACACACATTATTGTTGTTCCAAATTTAGCTCATTGATATGATTTTTCAAAATTAATTTGATTTTCTATTGTCATTAATTTACTACACCGAATAATGAACAATTGCACTAATGCTAAGTTGATTTAGCATGATTATATAGTTTTCAAATCTAATGTATATGTAATGTTGGGTTGGTGTCGAGTTAACTGAATTTCCAAATCTAATTTTTAGATTTCGTTTTTATAATATCTAGATGTTGCTAAAATGATATAACCCTTTGATATGCCGTGTCTACAATTTTGAATATTACCAACAATATTTTGGTGTTTGCAAATATGATATTTTCATAAGTGTTTCAAAGGTTTTAGATTTAATTATAGGATTACAATTTTGAATATTACCAACAATATTTTGGTGTTTGCAAATCTGAAATTTTCATAAGTGTTTCAAGAGGTTTTAGATTTAATTATAAGATTGAAGTTCAATGATTGTAAATTCAATTTCGCGAGATAAAAACTCTAACAAGTAGTGGGGATACATTAAATACATAAAAAAGCACACTTGGTTGTAGGGGCCAATCTTAAGACATATAAAAGAATATAAGCATTTAAAATGAGAGAAGAAAGTACGTCAATAATATTTAACGAAATATGATAAGAGAAAAAATATAAGAGTGAATTTAAAAAAATGAGAAGGGTAATCCTTTTCAACATATGAAGTGATGCAAAAGTAAGTACTAAGTAATACACCACAATAAATGCATTTCCAATCAAAGTTAACAAAGATCCAAGTAACTCTTCCTACTTACTTTAATGATGAGGATTTAAGGATATGTCTAAACTTTATGTAACCTTTAGGAAACCCTCTAATGGAAAATGTAGTATGTCTATGAACTTTATAATGAATTAGCTATGATTTCAAAGTGAGATGATTTCTACACATAACACTATTTAACATAAATTAAATATAAAAAATAAAATAAGTGTTTTTTTTAAGATTTGGATTAAATACCTTATCCAAATTTTGATTACAACGTATGTGATGATTAATATTCATATATAACTAATAAAAATAAACTTTAGATCTAGATTTTTTAAGATGAAAATGAACATTATGAAATGATTCTGGGAGGGTGATGAGGCAATTGAGGAAACACATGAGCTAGGATTTGTCTAAGTACATGTACATGGATTTGATCAACATAAGAGTTGGGTAGAACTATGCAGGGAGTAATGGGGTGGCAGAGGTAGTACAATCCTCTCCCTCTTTCAAGGAGGTCATCTTAGGAGGTCTGAAGAAGAAGTTAGATATGGGGGGTGCAAGAAAGGAGGAAAACACTGCAAGGGAGTTGAGCTCTCTAATGCAACATGGAGAGGTAAGAAAAAAATATTCCAAGATGAAGACTAGATGTTTGGAAAAGATATAAGAAAACCCCATATATAAGGTCACACCCAAAAGAATTGGTGGGTATATCCAATACATGAAGGATCACACACTTATAGGAAAGTTTATGGGGATATCACATTTTGATAAGGTGTTGATCTAGTGGGTAAAGACACATTGGAATCCCAAAGGGTAGGTATATTTGAAATTAGGATTAAAGGGTTTCTTCACTAATAATTTTGCTTGTACAAAGGATATAGATCGATTTTTTTAAGACAATCCCTATTTTTTTTAATTTAGTGAGACTACACTTGAGATTCTGGATGGAAAGCTTCAATCAAAGATGAAAGTTTTCACAGAGGCACCAATATTGATATGATTATACTCATTTTCACAAGAGTTATGGGAGGAGGAAAATTTGGTGGGGATTGGGAATACCCTAGGATTCTTTGTCAAAACATTAGAAGTTACTTAAATAGGCAAATATAATTCCTATGCTAGGATCTATGTTTATATGAATGTTTCAGGAGCCCTGCCAGAGTCGATGTGCATTAGCTTCTAGGGATACAGTGTTGGGATCCTCCCTACAGGTATAATGCATGGATGAAGGGCCGATTAGAGTAATAATAGTGAAGGCCATTCAATGTAAGGCGGAATAGGTCCACTATCTTTGTTATTATTAAATAAGGCCCACTATATTTTTAAGATGGGCCCTATTTCTTTAATTCAGTGATACTACACTTGAGATTTTGGATGAAAAGATTCAATCAAAGAAGGAATATTTCATAGAGGCACTAGTCTTGATATTCTTATACTCATTTTTGCAGGAGTTATGGGAGAAGGAAACTCTAGTAGGGATTGGGAATACCCTAGGTTGCATTGTCAAAATGTTAGAAGTTACTAAAATAGGTATATATAATTCCTATTCTAGGATCTATGTTTATATGAATGTTTGAGGAGCCTTTCCAGAGTCAATATGCCTTAGCTTCTAGGACACAGTGTTGGGATCCTACCTAGGAGTGTAATGGGGGACCATAAGGCCCATTAGAGTAATAATAGTAGAGGCTATTCAATTTAAGGTGGACTAGCTCCACTATGTTTGTTATTATTAAATAACGCCCACTATATTAGTTAGTATTGAATAAATGTAATGCAACTTCATTAAATAAGGTCCATTATGTAGTTACGGGGTTGCTATTATTAGGGTTCTATTGTTAGCTATAAATAAATATGGAGTCGTCCTTATGAGATGTCTGGAGTTTATTGTGTTTATAGCTTAGCTCATTGAGAGGTTTCCAAACCTTAAGAGGCAAGTGAATATGATTGGATTCCTTCCATAAAAGGATCATTGTAAGGAATTACCCTACCTTAAGGGTATTTTGATATAATTAAGTAAATGGATTTTTCTATATTATTCTTGGAGATCTGATATGTAATAAAATTTTCAAATCTAAGATGGCTCCATACCCTAGATTATGAACATATCCCATTCCATTGTTGCAAGTTCCATGAACATGGACACCTTTTCATAGATTTCCCACTCAATGTTGTGGTGAATTAGGGTAATCCCACGGGATGAAACATACAAGGAAGACTTTTTTAAAATCCCAAGAAAAATTATTTGACCAAGAAAAACTCCAAATCTAGACCTAGCACCATGTTGATGTAGGAAAATTCCCTTCAAAAAATAGGGGTACTCTTTAGTGTGAAGTCCCAATCAGACCTCACATTGTTTGGTGTGGGAGACCCATCTAGATTCCAACCTTGCTTCCATTACTAGGTATGAATGGGTATGGGGGTTTGATATGAAAAATGCAAGATGCAGTATGAACTAATATAAATGCTAAAAGTAAACTTTTCTAACCTATCCTAGGTAGGATCAAATTAACTAAAATAAATAGACAATGCAACCACCAGTCCCTACTTGCACCCTAAAATAATTAGCTATTAATGAAAATAAAATAATAGTAATACATGAACAAAATGTGTGCACAGATTAGATTGAAACAAACAATTCATTTAGTACTATCCATTTATCAACTTAGAACAACAACAATGGAAAATTAGTACAATGCAAAGTCATAGAATTCATAGAAGAGAAGCCATTCAAGTGAGCAATATAACCTTATAGCAGTAGAAGTGATAATATATAAGCTGGAAGCAGTTCACAGTAGAGACATCACAAACACCAACTTTCTTTTCCTCCAAAATGGCCTTGAGGGATTCATCTCATTAAAATTCTAGAAGTAGTTCCAAAAATTACAAAAAGTAAGAGCCCCTACTAAGTGGGTGCTCTTTGGCATATGTAGTTGAGTTTGTAACTATCTCTTAGGACTTCTTGACTTCCCATTGACAATTAAAACTCTCAGAATTTCCCTAGTTTGTTCTTTTCCCACTTTACATTCTACTTTACAATCAAAATTAAATTTCAAAGATGTCCCTCATCCTTGTCTTGGATGTAAGCTGTCCACACTTCATGATAAGAAGAAATTAATATTACTCTTGTGAACAACATAAGTTCTAATGTGATTTCTTAAACTATCGAGTCGTAAGACAATTTTTTCATACCTCTTTTTAACGTGAACAAAAAGGAACTTATTACGTTTTGGTCATTGGAGGGCACCATTAAATGTTCCTTCATTATTGTGCTAGTCACTCTCTAAGGTATCCTTGTATAAAGTTATCTGGAGTGTATAGATGCCTCTCATTCTATTTGAATTTTTTCATCTGGGCTTGGCTGACCTAGGTCCCTAATATTTGGAAAATTGCACCTTTGTATTAACGTTGTGGCTAATGTGTGCAATCTTGTGCAACTATTTATTGGATCTGTCAAATTATTTTCCAACTTCTACTCAATTATTTGATAGTTTGTGAGTGCTGTGTAGTTGAGTTGATTTTCCCTATCAGACATCCTTGGGAGGCATGATGGTGCATTAATATTTTCCTTGTACATTTCTTCATTTCGTCTATTTCCAACCTCACTCCTTGAAATTATGTGTTTTTAGTCTTGACCTTGTCTAGAAATGATATCATTTGAGAAACTATGATTTGAAATCCTTGCAGATCAGTGCATAGTTTTTTGGCTATGGCCTGAAATTCTTCTCGCACCTCGATGACACATATTATAAACTTAACAATGCTAGTTCTATCACCTTCCTCCTCCATGATTTTAACTCCATCCTTGTAATCCTAAATCCCTTGGAGAATATATTTCAGGTTCTATTATGAGGCTTGAGTAAATGTTATTCCTGCTGAAGCTATGACCAGGGGATTTTCACATATGTCTTCAATTACACGTGTTTCTGTTGTGACAAAGAGTGGATGGATTTCATAAATGGGTAGTGTCTTTGTAGTTTGATGAATTTTTTTTCCCGTATCCTGATCAAATTTGAAAGTATTGAGGTTTGCCACTCTTCTAGTCTTGGAGGGTGTGAATCCTCTGAATCCTAGTTATCCTAGAGGGAAATGGCCTCTAATCAAAGGTGCACTCAAATAAGTTTTAGGTACTTCGGTATACATGGGGTCAATGTTTTGAGCTTCCTCCTAAGCCTTCTTCTATTCTTCTTCTTTCTTCTTCATTTCTTCTTCTTGCTCCTTCTGGAGTGTTATTCATTCTCGTTCTTCTTCTTCAACTTTCCTCTTCTTTTCTTCTTTTATTGTTTTTGTTGTTGCTACTACTTGTTGCAACCCGAGTGCTTCAACTTCCCATTTTATCCTTCCTTCCTCTTTTATTGATGCTTTGGCTACTTCTTCTTCTAATATATTTTTCTATGCTACTACTTTGGATACTTCTTCTCACTATAATTTGTCCCTATGTTGAGAACTGGCTCTCATCCTGAAAATCACCTCATCATAATTGAAAACTCTTTTGTAAATCTCTTCATCTACCCATGGTTCTGATTCGTATGCCCACCTATATTTTCAAACTTGACAATGTTTGTTGACAACCTTGAGGGGATCATTCCTGTGGAGTGTGGCTAGAGTGAAAACTCCAACTTGTGCTTCCTTGACATCCTTGAAAATGTAGGATCCCAAGAAGAATGGTAGTGGTGGCTAGGTAATTTGTTTTTATCTCTGGTAAGTGTTGCTCCTACTCGATGAACTGGAGTCTGATATGCTACTTCTTGCAGGGCTAACTTGTTAGGAACAAATTTTTGGAATACACGAGGAGGCTTGGTTATGCCATAAATTTTGATGTAAGTTTCATTTTATAGCACAAATTGATCTCCCTCTTTTCCAATTGGAGTACTCATTACCTTGTCTGACATACATGGAACCGAGGCATAGAACAATGATTGGCATAGGGGAACGAGGAAATTCTCGCACATCTTGTGATAGTGAATGTGATATTTGTGTTCCCACAAATATTGGTAGTAGACATGAATTGGAGGGTCACCTAAATTCTATTTCCATCCCATGTCTGGGAATGTATGTACCATACATACTACATCTAATAAATAATAGTACACATGGAAACTTGGATGTTTACTTGGGACTATGCCCTTTGTAGTTGACATATTTTATTCCAAGGAAGTAGAGAGAATGTTTGCCTAGTTGAATATGTCTCTCATTGATGTGATGGAGTGTATTAGAGGGACCCTTGATACCTTGAAACTCTTGGCATCAACTTCTCCATGGAGTATGCATAAAATAATTGCTACATATTTGTGTGGGTCCCTCAACATTTTGGTGGGTAAGGTAGTATATTTATGGTATTGAAGTGTTTATCTGAGATCCACCAATTCTTCATAACCTCTCTGACATCCAAGAGGAATTGGGTTATCCAATATTTTGTGAGCTAAATTTCTTCATTGTGAAGTTTGTAGCATGCTAGGAGAACAAAAGGACCGAAGGAACAAATATATTTCCCTTAGGAATCCCTTATAAATCCGTCATCGACATTATATGTCGTATAATCCAACATATGTATTTAGTGCATGGGAATACAACTGCATGAGGGACCATCTTGTGAATATTTGAACTACTGATTATTTGGTCGATGCCCAAGTCCTGGTCACCCTTTGGTAACTCAAGGTAGGACTCACGTTGGAACATTTGGTAAATTTCACCCCATTGGTATGATATATCTTTGTCCACAATGCATTGGGCATCATCATGGATGGCTCTGGAACTGGTCCCTGTTTCCTCCTCCTCTCTATCTGAGGCAATTTCAATAATAGGGTTCTTACCACTTCTTCTCTTGTAAGTGGCCATTCTTGTTCCTGTAATCCACCCATATTAAAAAAGTAACACATTAGCATAGTTAGTATCTTCAAGAAATGTAATTTTCGATGTGGAGAAGTGATATTCTAGGAGAGGATCTTATGTGTTGATCCTGGGTGAGTCAATCATGGTGGTAAAGCATTAACAACGTGTAATCCAAGTAAATGTAGAATATTCCTCATCTTGGAAGAGGGAGTTGAAGTTGAAACTAAGGTTGCAACAAGGAGAGGATTTCTAAAGATTTGTCTCTATGTGTTCTCAGTGTCACTATAGAAGTTAGGCAGTCGATCAGATGATCTAGGGATGGTTTCAGGAGACCTAGGGGACTATCTATATACCTAACGGTACGTGGGAGTTATGGCAGTGTATGGATCTTTTTTGATGTGGTACTACTCAAATGGGTACCAACATGGGTTACATAGGTTTCCAACAAGGTGAAATATTTTTTTCGAGTAACCTCGTGAAACTGTTTGTATTTCCTGCATGTAGTATTCCCTAGACACAATTTTACCCATTGAACGACATATCTCTATGATTTAAATAAGCTGGCAATACACATCTCTACCTTGAAAAAAATTTACCCACAATTTTTGTAGAGGAAACAACTCTAATACCACTTGTAAGGTACCATATTTAATATAATTATGTAGAAACAAAAATATTGCAGAAAATACCAACAGAACAACATATTGGCACTGAGGTTTGGCACATGATATATGTTGACAATATTCCCATGTCGACAAGAAACATCACCTTGACCAAAAATATCTAGAGAAAAATCATCAAAAACATAGATTTTCCTCTCCTTATCTTCATCCAATGACGTGAACAAGGAGGATGATCTAGGTGGATATTGGTGGCCACCCACCTGTTCCAACTGGCTCCTATTGTCAGTTTTTAGTGCAACATGTTCTTCTGTACTTCTTTGTAATTGTGGGTTCTACACTTCTAGGGATGTCTAAAGCCCTACACATCTTCCAGGTGAATACTTGTATCCTCCCACCTAATCCAACTGACTTATTTTGTATTTTTTCATGTCAGCACATCTTGCTGTACTTCCAGGGCCGTTTTGGGGCCCTAAACAATGTTTTTTTGGTTCACCATAGTTAAATTGTAGGCTGAGTCAAATTTTGATGAAATAATACGTAGTTCTCGAAAAGACCTTTCCAACGGGCTATCACATGCCTAAAACAAAGATTGTATGCAAAAGTTACGACCCCGAGAAGTTAATGTACTAACTTACCCAAGCTGGGCCCACATGACTTTTGGAGTTTCATCTCCTAGGATTAGGTTTTTGGATGTCTATGGTTTTTGAATTTTTGTTTATCATAAAAAGGACTTTAGAGCCTCATTGTAATAATATTCTTGCGAATGAGCGTAGCCATCACATCTCTTCTCAGAGATAAAATTGCCACCATAGCGAGTCTTGCACTCTGTATTTTTACAGTCTCTTTATAATTCTTTCATTAATATAAATCAAGTATTGCTATATTTCTCTATTTCTAGAAATTTTCATGAGTATTTCATTGTAATTTATCTTCTTTCATTTCGTTCAAAAAATAATCCAGATCAGTGGTATTAGAGTAGGCTACTCTTGATCGATTTTTTTTTCCAGCGCATATCCCCGACAAGGTCTGAGTATATCTAGTTGGGTCTCGAGTTTCTCTCTCTTGAGGAAAATCACTCTCGCATGCCCAAGAAACCCTCGATGGTGGCAGAAAAGAAAAACGACAGAGTAAAAGATTCTATTAACCTATTGCTTGAGCAAGCTCTCGTGCGACAGAGGGATGAAATGATGGAGAATTTTGCACACATTTTTCAACACCTGCCGATAGCAACAAGCACATATTCATGAAGTGACCATTTTGGAGGAAGCTCTCCCTTCAAGATACAAGTTAATTTTGATATTCCCATATTTGAAAGTCATATAGATGTGGATACCCTAGAAAAATGGCTAGATCTGTTAGAAGGTTATTTCTCTGTTCAAAATTTTTCTGACAGGGAAAATATCATCTTCGTACTCCTCAAGGCTCTCCCCCATGTCAAACATTGGTGGGAAAATTACTTGGAGAAAATTTCCATAGAGGAATCTGGAATATATGGGGCCAAGCCCACTTGGGATTTTTTTGTGGATGTGGTCAAAGAGCAATACTATATTGTTGATAACTATGATTACCAGAACATGAGATGGACCACACCATAGCAAGAGAAGAGCCAAATAGTGATGGAGTTCACAAATACTTTCCATACCTTGTGCACCAATATGGGTATCCAAGACTCCGAGTGACATCTGGTTCTGAAATACTATGGGGTCTGCATAGGTACATCCAAACTGAAATGGATTTCCTAAACATCTCATCATTGAGAGATGCCTATCGATATGCTGTCAAAATCGAGCAGAAATTTAGGCACTAGAACAAATGGGAATTTGGGTTTGCAAATATGAAACAACCAAAGCACGGTAAATATGACCCTAACCAACAACCTCTAGACAACCAGTCCAAGACACAGGATAAAAAGGGTAAAGTAAAGATGAAGAATGACACTGGGAAGTGGTGTGACTTCCACAAAAACCCCTGGCACAACACCGATGAATGTTGCTCAAAATAATCATTGGTGGCCAAGGTCAAAGACATAGATCCAAACCCTGATTCAGAATCTGATCCATAAAATATTGAAAACAGACAGATCATCAACGCAGAGCCCACTGCTACTATCATGACCACAACAATTCATAAGAACCAGTAGATCCTAAAGAGGGGGACCACCTCTTCCATTCACAGATGTGGGTGAAGGGAATTCCATTACATTTCATTGTTGATAATGACAACTAGAATAACCTCATCTCAGATAATGTTGTCAAACAGTTGGGGTTGTCGACAACACCACACCCACAACCATATAACATCAGGTAGCTTCACCAGGGATGAGATCTTCGTGTCAACCAACAATGTCACCTATCCTATGGAATCCATCCCTTCAGGGATGAGGTAGTGTGTGATATTTCCCCTCTTGATGTATGTGATGTTGTTTTGGGCCAACCATATATGTGGAAACATCATGCTTGTTGATGCTCAAAAGCGCAACATAGGGCACCTGCTTGCAAATGGTTACAAACGCCTTATGAATTATTATTTAAATATATCTAATAATATACTAATAGGTAGGACCCTTGGTGAAACTTGTTTGACTATGATGAAGAAACAACATTTATGTTTTCCATGATTATGAGTTGGATGATATGAGCCCTACAATTTATTTGCGTTTAAAATATCCATCGGAATGATTAGTCAAATATGATGATAAAGGCGATATGATTTAAAAGGGAATGGTCTTGTTTTTATATAACATTCACAAGTATTATTATATTAAATTTATTTTGAGACAAGACCTAAACTCCATGCTTAAGTAATATATGTGATATGGCTACTTCATACCACAAGGGTATATGCATTGTTTGAATTGAAATCCATGTTGGAATATGTTATCCACAACAAAATATTTGAGTTATGTCACATTGGAGGTTATAAACGATTGTTGTGCATATTGGTTTGATTGCAAGATTAGTTGTATCCCTAGAAAATTATTCTATGTGAAATGGGGTAGTGACAAGGGTTGGCACATTGATAAATTCAAACACATGGAAAATTTGGTACAATTTCCCGCATTAATCGATCTGGATGTTAAGAGTGGACTTGGATTGTACTAGCCATGAATGAAATGTGAAGGGAGAAGTGACGTGCAGTAAATGAACGTCACTCGAACTCACCTTGAGCCCACCACCCTAGTCATTCTTGCATTTCACTCTGTTGGTTGATGTTGCTCCAATTTGCTTGGTCGTGGAGGAGGTATACAAGTTGGTCTTTTCTGCTTAGGCAATATTTGGCACAGGTATGGGGTTTTCTTGGTCTACTCTTTAAGTCAATAGTTGACTCTTGTTTGCTCACGGTATGTGTATTTCCAAAGATTTTAAAATGAATTCGACTGTGTGTTGGTTGATTTTAAAGTTTTTTTTTTTCTGTGGTGGTTGTTGTGAGACCATTGGCATTAAAATAGTCGTGGGTGCCTTTTACTGGTGTAGTTGTTTGCAATTTTTCTATGAAAAGAATGTGGTTAGGGACTCCCAGGATTTCTTTGCCCCTTGTCTCTTGTTTTGGGTTTTCTTCCCTATTCAAAAATGGGTTCTTTGCCTCTTTCCTGCGGGCTTTTGTGGACACTCGTATGTATGTTAAGATTGTTGGTATTCGTGGCTAATACACCCGCACATAGTCCCTACTCTGTGAGTATTTATGTGGGATATTGTGAGGGGAGTAATACTGTTTCATGCTCTTTTTGGGCCAAACCCTTAGGTTCTCAGCCCGATTTCTTCTGCCACCTACTGTCCACCGTTGCATTGAACCCTATGCGTTATCGTGAAAGTGTTGCTTACTCAGAATTTGATGGAAATCACTGTTTCATGCTATTTTGTATGGGTGCGAGTTTTGATTGGTCATTTGCTATGCAAGTATGAGATATTTGCTTGAAGTTACAGTCTTCCCATATGAAGTTATGAAGTTGATAGCAATGTGTGAATTATTGTTATAATATAAACTTGCCATGTTTTATTGTAATTACAAAAGGCACATGTTTATAAGTTATGTGATGTTTGAATGAAGTTTGCAAACCCGAATGCAAATAGGATGAGGAAGTTTGATGAAGTGTGGTTTGATTAAAATTATGGTTACAGACAAGGATTTGTTTTGGTGCAATTCACAGGACCATGTGGGCTTTAAGGACTTTGCTGATTTTGATATTATGGTTGTAGCCTGTCCACTTCAAAATGATGTTGTATTTCCTATTGTGATTACGATGCTGTTCATTTTTCAATTCTGTTATATATAAGCAATATTTTTATTATGGTTATTTGTTTTGGGCAATTGGTTACTGTGTCATACAATTCTAAGGCAAGTAAGCATTTTTTTGAAGCAAGCACCAGTTTTGGGTTGCTTTTATGGAAACAAAGTATTGTTATGGATGGATTGAATGTGTATCGTAGTAAATTCTAGAACCAACTGTTGATTTATGTAAATAGAGTTTCATGTATGGTTTATTAATAACTTCATGACTATCAAATTGTTGCTACAGGATGAGTTTTTCCAGTAGAGGTAGCAATCGCTGAAATAACAGAGGCAGGGGTAATTGGAAGTGAGGCCATATAAGGCCTTGATTTTCTATTCATTTTGATGCTGATCCATAGGAGTTGAACCGAATGTTCCAAGATGGGTTTTTTAATCTAGTTGGCCATGGTATCTTGCATCCTCGACCAGAGAGACCTCCTTTTCGGCCTCCTCATAATTTCCTTGGCATTCTCGTTCTGCCACATGTGTCATTACAGACTGAGGTTCCTTCTAATGATGGTTGGAAATAAATTTTCCACCAACCTGTCTCTCACCATCGTGGTTGTCCCACTGTGTAATTTCCTCTACCATCACCAATTAATCCTAATGTTCAAATTTCTCCTATTGTTTCGCTAGTACAATCCTCGCACGCTAGCAAGAGATTAAAAACTGATATCTCGCAACCTGTGCAAGACAAAGGAAAATCAATGGCCTCCCCTTCTAGTCCATCCACTGAGTCCTATAAATCTATGTCGTCACGCCTCCACCTCAAGGATGACTGCTCCCATGTAATCAATGAAATACAACCTCAAAGGTCTAACCAACCAAGGGCCACTCAAGAAAAGTCAGGTCAGAACAATAGTGAGAAGAAAAAATATGCCTCACAAAGCAACAAATATGGGTTCTAAATGTTTTTTTTCTTATGATTTTTAGTGATGAGGACAACGTTTAATGGTTTTTAGTATGTTTTGGACAACAAGCCTTATTTTTGGATATTTTTTTGGATAATGTGAATATATTCTTTTTTGGGATATGATATAAATTATGGCTGATATTTAATATTCAGTTAAAGTGATATCCACGAGAGTTACAAAGGTGTTATTCTCTTGAGCATCAAAGGAGGGAGTACAATGATGAAACTCTCATGCACCTTAAGGGGGGAGTTCAAAATTCCAGTGACAATGGTTCATGAAACCACTTGTGGTCTCTCCTTTCAACTGACAAAAGGGGGAATTGATGATGGAATTGACGATGGCTGTTTGTAATGTCCCTAAGGCCGAGCCCTGTTGTAAATCATGTCTATGAAGTATAAAACTTGCATTATGAATTGTAATTATGTTTTATAGGCTGGTGAGCCAAGTTTATATAAGCTAGTGGGCTTATGTGTTACTAGGCCGGAGAGCCTAAGTGTTAAGGCCAAGAGCCTACTTTTGTATACGTAATCATGCAGAACATTAATAAAAATATAAACACCGCTGCGTGAAGAACGACCATGATGAATGAGTGATGGGGGACTAAGCTTCCACAGAGTGGGTAAGGGATTGGGGGCAGGAAGGTTGGAAAGAGAGGCTAAGTGTAGAGCCTAGGGGCTTAAGTCCTTGGGAACAATATTTTAATATTATTCCAAAAGCCATGTGAAATGTGATGTTTTATCCTAACTTCTTTGGAAGGATGAGTGACTTCCAAATGGGAAGGAACAAGCTTCATGGGTGACAAGTGTCAACCCAAGCGCATGCAGTTAAAACCAAAGAAGTGAGCCGTGTTGGGGGTTCCTCCTCCATTCGACCGTCGATTGTCTGAACCGTGAATCTTGTGGCCCTTGTATTCAACCTTTGCATACCCTCACACAGGTTAGAAACCAAAAAATCGTAATGTTTTCTTGAGAAGCCGAGGTATCAGTCGTCTGAACTGTTTGAGTCTGTGTTCGACCTCTACATTAATTCCTTGTCATGCACCCTGAAACTAGTGACAAACCTGTGGATTGAGCCGTGTCACCTGTGTACGCTGTGAGCCCAGCCCATTCTCTCTTGCAGAGTCGATTCTGTACCCGAACTGTCTTTGGGTTGCTACCTTCTATTTTTCCTGAGTGGAATTGACTAGTTGCTGTTGCTGTTATCTTCACCTTGTGGAAATTGGGCTGAAACTGGTTGAAGAGGTAGGTTGTAAGGCCTGTGACCAACTCCCTCTAGGTGAGAGAGTCTGCTGGGAAGTGGTTTTCTCCCAGAGAGAGTCCAACACCAGCTACGAAGCTCTGAGACTTCCTGATCCGGCCTGTTGCCGAGACCCAGAGAGGGAGGTGAAGCACTAATGGACTATGCTTGTGAAGGTGTATACTCTTGGGTGGAACAAGCATGTGGGGAATGAGAGTCTGTGAGTAGTGGGCGTAAGAAGGCATCCTGGGAAGAATCCTTCCGGTTATTCTGTGCAGTTTTCCCTGTAACCTCAGCCTAGACTAAGATTCCTTTCCTTGGGTGGAGCTTAGTCCTAGCTCGGGGGTGACCCACTGCTGAGAGTGATGAGCAGCGTGGTCTAAGGTTGGGAGGTTCGTGGAAGGCCTACAAGTGGTTGGTGGAATTACCACGGTTTCAAAGATAAGTATCAACTTATGCTTAATATTATGTTTTGCATGCCTGTGATGCTTATATGTATCATGTATTCTGTTGTGCATATGAATTATTGTTAATGACAGGGATTATTTATGTTAGCAGTAATCTTGTGCTTACTCTGAGTTAAATGTGTTTAATATGACTTAAATGTATGTTATTAATTAAGTATGAGAATGATGTTGTTCTGCACAGTAGCATTTTCCCGGCCAGCAGGATTAAGGCCGGGGGGATGTTACAGTTTGGTATCAGAGCCTAGTTTCAACGCTGATCCTGGATGGGCCGGATAAGTGGTCTTTGGACCGAGGTTTTGAGAAGGAAATGGTGTTTGAAGGACTAATTTCAGACCTCCAAATGCATCTGAGGGCTAAGGAGTTACTTGGCTGTGTTAAGAAGCTTATGAGGAGTAGAGGTGGATCAAACTGCAGCCGGCGTGGTAATTGACCATGGGGAGAGAGAACTCCACACCAGAATTGTTGGAGCCATTGGATCTATTCAGGAGGAAAGGAGAACCCTCATGATCGTCAGATCTGGAGAACATGCACAAGGCTTAAAACCCTTTGGAGTTGCACAGGAGTGTGGAAATCACGATAAGAAAAATCCCGAATTCATCAGGACCGTCCATCGGAAAGGACGCGTGGAGAACAATCAACCTCGTGACTTGAAATGGTCTAAGGGTGAGTTCATGAGAATTCAAAAAAAATGAATTCACGATTAGATCACAACCATTGATCAAGGAGAGATCTGGACTGTTAATTGTCTAGAGAGAATTTCGGCATTTCGGGAGTTTGACTGTTGGGAGAAGTGGATTGTGCTGATGTGCAAACTCCCGAAGCCCAAAATCACGAAATCCCGAAGAGCCAAAGTAGTGGGTCAAGTTGACGTCACTGAGATGGAAGTATACACATGGGTGTGTACCACGTGCCAGTGGGTCAAAAATAAAAGTGAGCATGGTGGGACCTGATGATGTCGCTGAAGGTAACATGTACCTTCTTAAGTACACCGCATGTCACCACTATGGTTAGTGACAGCTGTGCTGTGGTGCTGTGGGACCAAGGGGAGAGAGGTCGGAAGTTCAGGAGTTGGGAGTTGGAGAGAGAAGTGAGTGCGAGAACCTCTTGAACCAAAACCCCGAAACCCAAAACCCTGAAGCCCCGAAATCCTGAAATCCCTAAAAATTTGATGATGGAAAGACCACAATGGATTTCATCCTTTGGAGGATGAGTAAACGTGGACCATTAATCCACCCGATTTCATGAATTCAGTAATCATAACTCCGGGAGATTGTTCTGTGTGCCTTATAAAAATAAAAATAAAAACAAAAATTTCTGAAGGCCGAAAATCTGGGTAGCACCTAGCGGTCTAGCATTGGTCATGACCCATGATTGCATGGGTTAGGGACTAAGAAAGAGGGGGCTATCATTTGAAATTTACAGAGCCGAACAAAGCTCAGAAAATTCATGGAATCAAAACGTTTTCTTAGTCGCGTTGGCTTATGAATGTTGTAATTTTATTAAGGGGTTAAGGCCTAACAAACTTCAGTTGACCTCATGTTGTGTGTGCAGAGTTCAATGAGTGTCAGGACAACCGCGAATCGACGCTGAGTATAGAAATGGAAGAGGTAATGATTGCCTCCAATTCAGAGAATGAAAGAGAAGGAAGGGATGTCAACTTGAGAGTTGAAGGATCGAACTCCAATGGGCACGAAAAAGAGATGGATAAGGAAGGACATATGATGAAAATCATTGAAAGATTGTAGAGACAAGCCCAGGCTCGTCGAGCCGATAGCCGAAAGATCATGAGGATCATGGATCGACAGGGTGAATTCAACTTGAAGATGTTGAAGAACCTGGAAAGAATAGAAAGGAAATTGGAAAAGGAGAGTGGCACAAGCAAAATAGGGAGTCGCAGGACCCCTGAGAGAAAAAGAAGATCAAGGAGTGGTAGCAGACATCGTTGTCGCTCCCCAAAGCATTCCGATAAGGAAGCACACAGTAGTTCAAGACCATCCCCTACTAGAGAACGTCGAAGATCTGGAGTGGATGAATTGAAAGGGGAGATGAATAAGATTAAGCCTCCTACGTTTGATGGAGAACATAAGAAGGAGGAAGATGCCGAAACATGGTTGCTTGGCATGAGGAAATATTTCCAACTGCAGAATTATTCCTCTCAAGCATAAGGAAGAATTTCGATGTATCAACTAAAAGGAAAAGCATCCATGTGGTGGGATCAACTTGTGTAGGTGCAACACGTTAGAGAGAAAGATATCACATGGAAGGAATTCAAGAGGTATTTCGAGAGGAAATACCTGACTAAAAGATACTATGACAAAAAGATGAAGGAGTTCTTGGAACTCAAGATGGGCAGCATGACCATTGATGAATACAAACGAAGGTTGTTGGAATTACTGAAGTATGTTCCATTCATCAAAGATGAGTCTGTCAAGATTCAGAGGTACCTGAGTGGATTACCACCTTGCATTGGTGACAAGATTCAGTATGATGATCTTAAGATTATGGAAGAAACAATAAGAAGAGAGAAATGATTATATGAGAAGCAAAGAGAAAAGCCTACCTTTCGGAAGGCTTGGGATGACTAGAAGAAGTTTAAGAAAGAAAGAGGCAGAAGGGAAACAAACCTCCCTTTTTCAGAAATAGTCCTCAAGGACATCCATCATTTAGAGAGCCAAGAATGGCTAAAGTGGGAGAACAAAGGCTGAGACAGATGCCCATTCAGTGTTGGGGCTGTAAAGAGAACCACAAGTATAGAGATTGTCATCATAAAAATGGCAAAGCAAGAGCTGTCCATAATGTTCAACAAGCCGAAACAGTGGAGGACATGGGGAGTAGAATGCCAAGGATCTATGCAGCCCTGGACAATAAGAAAGCTGAATTTCAGTCGCACATGATTGAAATGGAAGGTATGATTAACAACCAACCATTTACTATTTTAGTTGATTCAGGGGCTAGCCATAGTTATATAGACCCTAGAGTAGTAGAAAGTTTTCATTTGATAAGAAGCAAACATGAAGAGTCTTGGTTAGTGCAGTTGGCTACAGGGACCAAGAGGAAAGTCACTGAGTTGGTTAAGTCCTGTCCGGTGGACATGAAGGGATTGAGCATGAAGGATGAATTGAATATTCTGCCATTAGGCTCTTATGACTGTTTAATTGGGATGGACTGGTTGGACCAGCACCATGCCCTCCTGGACTGTCGTAACAAGGAATTTAAATGCCTAGATGAGGAGGGGAATCAGAAAACAGTCCAAGGAATTCCTAGAGCTGTGGTTGTTAGAGAAATCTCAACAATGGAGCTAAAGAAGTGCTACAGAAATGGATGTCAATTATTTGCAGCCTATGTGGGGGAAACGCCTAAGGATGAGGTGTCAAGTATTGAGGATCATGAGGTACTTAAAGAGTTTGAAGATGTATTCCAGGAAGTACCTGGACTACCTCTGAAGAGAGATATCGATTTCTCTATAAATTTGATGCCTGGAGCAACTCCAGTGTCGAAAGTTCCTTATAGAATGAGTACGTTAGAGCTGAAAGAGTTGCAATTGCAGCTTGAAGAGATTCTAAAGAAGGGGTACATTTTCCCAAGCGTGTCACCTTGGGGTGCCCCGGTCCTGTTCGTGAAGAAGAAGAACAGGACGTTGGGGCTGTGCATTGATTTCAGACAGTTGAACAAAGTAACTGTCAAGAACAAGTATCCTCTGCCGAGGATCGACAATCTTTTCGATCAGTTGAAAGGTGAAAAAATATTTTCGAAGATAGATCTCAGATCGAGATATCACCAGGTAAGAATAAAATATGAGGACATCAACAAGACCGCCTTTAGAACAAGGTATGGGCATTATGAGTTCACAGTGGTATTGTTTGGGCTGTTGAACACACCTGCTGTTTTTATGTGCTTGATGAATGGTGTATTCAGGGATTATTTAGACAAGTTTGTCATAGTCTTCCTGGATGACATTTTGGTGTATTCCAAGTCAAAGGAAGAGCATGAACAACACCTGAGGATGGTGCTGCAAGTGTTGAGAGAATACCAGCTGTATGCCAAGTTGAGCAAATGCTCATTTTATCAAAGGCAGATCCATTACTTGGGGCACATTATTTCAGAAGAAGAGATCGCCGTGGATCTTGAGAAGGTTGAGGCCATCAGAGAATGGTCAGAGCCAAGGAATGTGGTGGAAGTTAGATCCTTTATGGGTCTAGCGGGCTATTACTGAAGTTTTATTGCAGGGTTCTCAAAGATAGCTCACCCTATCACTTCCTTGCAAAGGAAGGAGAAAAACTTTCAGTGGACTGAAGAGTGTGATAAAAGTTTCCAGCGATTGAAGCAGCTATTAACTAGCACTCCAATCTTGAGAATTGCAGATCTAAATGTGGATTTCTTAGTGTGCACAAATGCATGTAAAGAAGGGTTGGGAGGAGTTCTCAGTCAGAATGGATTTGTAATCTATTATGAGTCCAGGAAGCTGAAAGAGCACAAAAAGAATTATGCCACTCACGATTTGGAGTTGGCAGCAATCGTTCACACTCTGAGGAAATGGAGACATTACCTCATGGGAAGGAGGTTTGAATTGAGAATAGAACACAACGGTTTGAAATATTTGTTTGATCAACCAACCTTAAACGCTAAACAAAGTAGGTGGCTGGAATTTCTGTGTGAATACAACTTTGAGATCAAGCATATCAAAGGAAAGGAGAATAAAGTGGTTGATGCACTCAGCAGGAGGGTGCATGAATTACATGCTACAACCATTAGCATGTATCAGACTGATATTAAAAGCAGAATCCTGGAGGCTGTAAATACAGATCTGCAGTATAGAGAATTGTTAGCCAAGCTATAGTAGGGTAAGATGCCACAAAAGATGGAAATTTATAAATTGGAAACAGATGGAATATTGCTGTACAAGAACATAATTTTTGTACCCAATGTCCAGTGCTTGAAACAAATGATTTTGTAGGAGATGCATAATGTGCCTTATGCAGGGTACCCTGGATATCAGAAAACAGTAGCAACAGTCAAGAGCCATTACTTTTGGTCGGGTATGAAGAGAGAGATCACTGAATACATCGCCAGATGTATGGAGTGCCAGAAAGTTAAAGCTGAGCATAGGCACCCAGCAGGGTTGCTGCAACCTTTACCCATTCTTGAGTGGAAGTGAGAAGTAGTAACAATGGATTTTATTACAGGATTGCCTAGAACAACCAAGCTACATGATTCGATCATGGTAGTGGTGGACAATCTTACAAAAGCTACCCATTTTATTCCACTGAAAACTACTCACAAGGCAACAGATGTTGCTGATATTTTCATAAAGGAAGTGGCACTATTGCATGGAATTCCTAAAACGATTGTGTCCGACAGAGACCCGAAATTCACCTCGAATTTCTAGAAAGGATTGTTCAAAAGATTCAGAACAAATCTGAACTTTAGTACAGCTTATCATCCTGAGTCTGATGGACAGACAAAGAGGGTGAACAGAGTAATAGAAGACATACTGAGAATGTATGTGATGGACAAACCATCAAGATGGGAAGACTACCTGCACTTGGTAGAATTCACCTACAACAATGTGTATCATGCATTGTTGAAGATGAGCCCATTTGAAGCACTTTATGGAAGAACGTGCAATACTCAGTGAGCTGGGATAATCCAGCTGATAGAGTAGTAGTTGGGCCATAGTTGCTCAAGGAGATCGAGGACCAAATGATAAAAATTAAGCAGAATTTGAAAGCTACCCAAAACAGGCAGAAAAGTTATGCTGATAAGAACAGAACCCACAGAGAGTTCAAAGTGGGTGATC
>JASDQU010689446.1:24203-36990 GCA_032191745.1 Picea mariana | reverse complement strand
TGCATTACCTGCATCTATGACTGTACATAATGTGTTTCATGTTTCATTGCTTAAGAAATATATACCAGATACTAATCATGGTATTGATTGGAATGTGATTCAGGTGGAACAAGAAGGTGTCCTGCAAGTGCATCCTGTGCGCATATTGGACAGGAAAAGAAAACAGCTCCAGAATCGAGCTATAGGGCTTGTAAAGGTCTAGTGGACCTGGTATGGTCCTAAGGACGGGACATGGGAGCATGGAGATGTTATGCGGACAGAGTACCCACATCTTTTTGAAAATTTTGAAAAGCTTGCAGATGCAGTGTAAAGTTGCACTAAGGACAGTGCAAAAATAAGGGGAGGGGATTGTAATGTCCCCAAGGCCGAGCCCTATTGTAAATCATGTCTATGAAGTATAAAACTTTCATTATGAATTGTAATTATGTTTTATAGGCCGGTGAGTCAAGTTTATATAAGATGGTGGGCTTATGTGTTATTAGGCCGGAGAGCCTAAGTGTTAAGGCCGGGAGCCTGCTTTTGTATATGTAATCATGCAAAACATTAATAAAAATATAAACACCGCTACGTGTAGACCGACCATGATGAATGAGTGATGGGGGATTAAGCTTCCATAGAGTGGGTAAGGGATTGGGGGCTGGAAGGTTGGAAAGAGAGGCTAAGTGTAGAGCCTAGGGGCTTAAGTCCTTGGGAATAATATTTTAATATTATTCCAAAAGCCATGTGAAATGTGATGTTTTATCCTAAGTTCTTTGGAAGGACGAGTGACTTCCAAATGGGAAGGAACAAGCTTCATGGGTGTGACAAGTGTCAACCCAAGCACATGCAGTTAAAACCAAATAAGTGAGCCATGTTGGGGGTTCCTCCTCCATTCGACCGTCGATTGTCTGAACCGTGAATCCCATGGCCCCTATATTCGACCTCTACATACCCTCACATAGGTTGGAAACCAGAAAACCGTAATGTTTTCCTGAGAAGCCGAGGTATTAGTCATCTGAACCGTTTGAGTCTGTGTTCGACCTCTATGTTAATTCCTTGTCACGCACCCTGAAACTAGTGACAAACCCGTGGATTGAGCTGTGTCACTTGTGTACACTATGAGCCCAGCCCATTCTCTCTTGCATAGTCAATTCTGTACCCGAACTGTCTTTGGGTTGCTACCTTCTGTTTTTCCTGAGTGGAATTGACTAGTTTCTGTTGCTGTTATCCTCACCTTACGAAAATTGGGCTAAAACTGGTTGAAGAGGCATATTGTAAGGCCTGTGAGCAACTCCCTCAAGGTGAGAGAGTCTGCTGGGAAGTGGTTTTCTCCCAGAGAGAGTCCAACACCAGCTATGGAGCTCTGAGACTTCCTGATCTAGCCTGTTGTCGAGACCCAGAGAGGGAGGTGAAGCATTGATGGACTGTGCTTGTGAAGGTGTATACTCTTGGGAGGAACAAGCATGTGGGGAATGAGAGTCCGTGAGTAGTGGGCGTAAGAAGGCATCCTGGGAAGAATCCTTCACGGTTATTCTGTGCAGTTTTCCCTGTAACCTCAACCTAGACTAGGATTCCTTGCCTTGGGTGGAGCTTAGTCCCAGCTCGGGGGTGACCCACTGCTGAGAGTGATGAGCAACATGGTCTAAGGCTGGGAGGTTTGTGGAAGGCCTACAAGTGGTTGGTGGAATTACCATAGTTTCAAAGATAAGTATCAACTTATGCTTAATATTATGTTTTGCATGCCTGTGATGCTTATATGTTTCATGTATTCTGTTGTGCATATGAATTATTGTTAATGACATGGATTATTTATGTTAGCAGTAATCTTGTGCTTACTCTGAGTTAAATGTGTTTAATATGACTTAAATGCATGTTATTAATTAAGTATGAGAATGATGTTGTTCTGCACAGTAGCATTTTCCTGGCCAGCGGGATTAGGGCCCAGGGGGACATTACACTATCAAACATAAAGTTTCGACAACAATAAACATCAAGTATGCCAGATGGGCATGGAATTTTTGAAATGGGAAAACTTTAGTCTGTAGATGACATACTTTGGCAGAATTATGGTTCAATAAGTTTAAGGTGTTCCATACCTTTTCCTCAACATTTATTATGGTCTAAATGATTATTTTTTTTATACTTTTCATTTGATGGTAACAAGAAGAAATGATGGGAGTCACAAGGGGTCCCACCTATTTAGTCATTATTAATTAAGACCCTTATTTATATATTATTATTATTATTTATTTCTCCTAAACTAATTTGTTAAATCAATTTGAATTAACTAAAGAAAGTAGTTGAACTACTTCAACTGATTGGGAAAAAATAAAAGTTCAATTGGATGAAGAGACAAGGGAGAATAGAAGGAGAGAAAGACAATAATAAGGTTTTCTCTTTAGTTAAATGAGATAGTTCTAGTTTTCATTCATTTATGAGTTTACTTGAAAGCCTAATCCTCTTGTTGACAACATGGTCTCATTGTAGACAACAAGGTTCATGATTGAATTATACTTTTCAGCCACTAGTTTTAGAGGTGTTGATTCATCCTTGATAGTCTGTGCATTCTTTTATGTTTGTGAATTAATTTTCATGGTTGATAAAGAATATATTGCATAGTCAAAATGATTGCATTTTGTGTCAAGTTGATCTGGATCATTGATTTCGGTTTTATTTTATTGCCGGAGTCTTTTTGTATGGTTACCTTTAGAGATATCTAAATTTGACTTTGGTCCATATCCTCGCAGGGGTTTGTAAAGATAAATACACTTTTGGTATCTCAGAATGAAATAAAATCAGATTGTTGTTCTATCTCATACTTATGTTTTCATGACTTGGTTCCTCTTTTCGCTTTTGGTCTCCATGTTGGCTTTATTGTAAAATCTGTATACATTCTAGTAGCTTTGTATAAATTTTATTTTACATTGCAACATATACAAATTACAAAACCATCCTTAATCCTTGTAATTAATACTCGCGGATTGAGTGGATGTTTTTGAGGCTATAAATCTCGGGTGACATTCCCAACTGTCTTGTCCTAGCCAGACAAGATCTAAAAATAATCGAGTAAGGTTTTCCATACCTTTTCCTCAACATTTATTTGGTGACCATATTGGGGAGATCTTCCATATCTCTTTGGTTGATTGTATTCACGATTATCTTTGAATCTTTCTGTTTTTTTCATATGCTCTTTCACTGATTTTTCTCATGATAGTACCGTCTACAAGGAAACCTAATATTAAACACAGTCTTAAGGACCAAACTAGCATTTCCTTGAATTTATTCAATACCATTCTAGAAACTTCTATTACCCAGGCCGAGGTTGAACACTCTTGGGAAGTAGTTTAACAAGATATAAGTATCTCTGAATGCTGAGAAGCCAGGAAAGGGAAGCCTAGAAATCAGTAGTAACCTCCCTTCTTCTAAGTCTTTGGTTTTCATTTTCATGTCCTCAAATCCTCGCATTTCTAGAAGAAGAAGAGGATTTTCCCCTGAATCTATTCCTATCATTGAAATAGGAAGGAGGAAAGCCATTTTGTTGACCCAAGGACGTACTCTAAGGAGGAGTTTGTCTAACTCTGCCAACTCACCCTTTTCTCCCTTACCCATCACTCCCAAAATTGCATCCGTGGGTGGGGCTAGTGGCACAGGAGGTGATTCATTATCCCAACCTTCGGCCTCATCCGTAATAGGTAGTCTATATAGTCATCAATTTCCTATCCAATCTGCGACCAACCCTACGAAAGTTATAAAGAAGTATGAGCTTTTCAAATTTGAGGAAGATGCTACTACCACCCCATGGAACGTATCTTCTCCCTTGAATTTGGAACTTGCTACTCGTCTGTTACCCAAGTTTAAAGAGAATCTTCCTAAGTTCTCAGGGAATTATATTGTTTCTATAAATGAACACCTAATGGCATTTTCTAATTCTTGTCATAATATCGGGGCTGACGATAATGACACATGCATGCTCTTATTTGTTAACTCTCTTGAAGGGAAAACAACAAATGATTTCTTTAACCTCCCTCCAAAGATTATTTCCACTTGGGAAGAGTTGGTTTATTGGTTCAAGTCCATTTATGGACAATCTAAGAGCCCAACCGAACAATTTAGGGAATATAACAATATTTCTTACAAAGATGGTGACACTATTAAGTCCTTTAACCTCTGCTTCACCAAATTGTACAATCAAATCCCTGAACTAATTCACCCCCAAAACCAAGCCACCTTCATGCATTACTATAATGCAATGGCCTCTCCTTATCGTCATAGGCTTGAAGAAAAGGCTATTGAAAATCTTGGCTTCTCTCTCCACACTTTCCTGGAGTGCGAAGAACAAATTGAAAGAAAAAGTCTCCCTAAAGGAGACTTAGTCAAACAAACAAATATGTTTGCCCTCTTACAACTTGTACAGTATATGAACAACCGAATGATAGCCTATGAATGAAAGGGGAATCTTCCCTCACTTACTCCCGGGGCATCATATTCTTCCTCAACGCTTTTTAGGAATACCAATGAAAATAATTTTGATCCCAAGGCTATTATGTCTCGCAGTTGGTGTAAATTTTGCGAAGAAAATCATGAAGAAAGTACTTGTGAGGTTAAGAGGAGTGTGAGAGATAAAATATTTGGCAAGAAGCTCAAAACCACCATTGTTTTTCTAGACTGGGTAGAACCGGAAGATGTCATGATTATAAATACTAGGAACAAAACTTATGCTCCTAAAGGAAAATACGATCCTCCTCGCACTTCTTCCATTCTAGCCTCATCTTCACAAGGTACTAATGTACAAACTGTCAAAATTACTAAGAGTCAAGGAGTTACTTTCCTTCTTCCACCTTCCAAGTATAACATTCTTAACCAATTGGCTAACATCAAGGCCAATGCTACTCTTTTGGACATGGTTGCCGTCCATGATCAACAAAATCATCTCAAGAATTTCATGGAAGGAAAATCTTCCACCATAGTCAATCTTTATGAAGAGGCAAAATAAGAGGATTCCATTGTAAATAAAATAGGTGTAAATAATTTTAGACACCCTGTAAAAAACCCTCCATTTTTCATTTCTATGAAAATTATGGACAATGTATCCCATTGTTTCCTAATTAATGGTGGTTTGGGTCCAAGCATAATGTCAAAAATCATTATGGAAGATCTAGGCTTATCATGTACCAATGAAAATTATAGAAGCATGATCTCCTATAGCAATATGCAACAGTTGACAATAGGTGAAATCAAAGACGTGATGTTAGTTCTATGTGCACATCCCAAAATAAGGACAACCCTTAGCATCCGAGTAATCAACATGCCAGTAAGAAACTATTCTATTATCCTAGGAAGAGACTGGAAAGCCCTAACATGTGGATATCTTTCGCTTGATGGGACACACTTATTCGTTCCCCATAATGGAAAGAATATCATAGTCCTAAGAGAAGGAATAATTTCACCATACATAGCGAGTATTCCTCAACTGAATGTAAATTATCTTGAGGAAGACTTAGGGGTATACTCTATCTTTATTGATGAGGGTGACACAAATTTAGAACAAATTGATTTAGAAGATGGTATGTGGCACATGCATTTCGATGGCTCATGCTCAAACGAAGGTAATGGAACCGACATTATCTTGTACTCACCTATAGGTAAAATCCACAACTTTTCTTATAGGTTAGATTTCGCTTGCATGAACAATGTCACTGAATTTGAAGCCTTATTGCTAGGCATCGAAAATTCTTATAACCTTGGCTGCGACCACCTTACATTTTTTGGTGATTCTGAATTTGTTGTAAACCTTGTGCATCAAATCTACTCCCCTAGCAATAAGTTGATGAAATGTTGTACCCAAGTTGTTTGGGCGCCTATCTCTAATCTTCTATCATTTAATATCACTCATGTTAAGAGGGGAACTTAATTCAATGGCTGATAGGTTATGTATATTTGCGGCATCCCCTACTCGACAAATTCTACCTCAAAGGCCTAATTGTACTTTTCAATATTTATATCATCCTCATATTCCAGATAATGTAGAATCATGGCATGTTTTCCCTAATAATGAAGGCATCCATGATTTCATACAAAATGAATCATTTAATCCTAAGGAAATCGTATCTATGGAAGATGACGAATTTCCAAAAGGATTGACTCCTCTTGAGAGTTCATTTTCGTCAAGTGATGTGAGCAACAAAGAAACACATAAGGAAGAGGAGTCAAAAAAAAAAGTGGGTGATACCATTTCCTTGAACCTTGGGACCTCCGAATCTCCAAAGATGGTTAAAATAGGTGCCCAATGTTCTGACGAAGAAAAGGAGAAATTCACAGAACTATTACATGAATTTCAAGATGTTTTTTCTTGGTCATACAAGGATCTTCGTGGTTTTGATCCTTCTCTCATACAACACGCCATTCCTATCAAGGAAGGGATAAAACCAGTTAGGAAAAAACACAGTCCCATTAACCCCCACTTGAAGCTACTATTAGAAAGGAGTTGGAAAAACTTTTGAAATATGGTATAATCTTTCCAGTTAAGGATTCTGAGTGGGTTTCAAATTTAGTTCCTGTTAGGAAGACAACTGTTCAGATTCGATTATGTGTTGATTTTCACGCATTGAATAGATAAAGTGTTAAAGATTATTTTAATCTCCCTAATATGGAAATGATTCTACAACAAGTTGTAGGGTCACAAATGTTGTCCTTACTTGATGGTTTTTCTGGATATAATCAAATCAAGGTAAAAAGGATTGATAGGTACAAAACCACCTTTACTACATGATGGGGCACATTTGCTTATGAACACATACCTTTTGTCTTGTCTAATGCAGGTGCCACTTTCCAGAGATCTATGAAAATATATTTTGATGATATGATCGGTAATATTTTCCAGGTTTATATTTATGATTTGACTGTCTATTCAAATAATCGATCGAATCACTTTGGTCATCTCAGAAAAGTTCTCATGTGGTGCAAAAAATCCAACATTTCATTAAATCCTTCTAAATCTATTTTCAGCATCACCAAGGGAAATCTCCTTGGACATATCATTTCTGATTCAGGGATAAGCATAGATATCGAAAGGATCGTGATCCAGATTTATTTTCGGGACGAAATGAGAGCGGAGATATAATAAATAAATGCACAGAGATATCGCAGATATTCAATAATATAACAGAAATGTATCAGAGATGCAACCATAAACACAACTATACAGTAATACACGATTTCTATTAATGAAAGAAATGTACAGAGACTATAACAACACAGAGTGAAAGACTCGCTAGAATGGTGGCAGCTTATCTCTGAGAAGAGATGTGATGGCTACGCACATTTGCAAGAAGATGATTGCAATGAGGCTCTGAAAGTATTTTTACAATAAACAGGAATTCCAAAAACCCTAGACATCCAAAAACCTAACCCTATGAGGTGAAGCGCCAAAAGTTATGTGGGCCCCATTTGGGTAAGTTAGTACATCAACTTCCCGAGGTCATAACTTTTGCATACGATCTCCGTTTTAGGCCTATGATAGCCCGTTGGAAAGGTATCATCAAGGAGATTCATTTTAGGTGTAATATCAAGGGAAATTCCATATTCCAAGCCTATTTTCCCAAAAACCATCGTTTAGTGCCCCAAAATGGCCTCGGAAGTTAAAACCTGCTAAAAATTGTAAATTACCAAAATTGTCAGAAGACTGTTTTGAGCCAGTTGGAAAAGGTGGGTGGCCGCCGATATCCTCCTGGATCAATCCTCCCACCTTAGGAAGAAATGGTCTCCATTGCATTGAGTGGTCGAGGGAGAGGAAAAAGTGTTTGCTAAATCTAAATCTTGGTGAGCTGCTTAGTTTGTGGAAGTATGTCATGAACCTGTTGAGGTTGAGGCTATTCAATAAGTTGAGCTACACAAGAGGACGATGTGTAGAAGGAATCTTTGCACTTTGCTGCAACCTTGTCGACTTGCTTCTATTGGATAGAAGGTGTTTCGGGCGAGGCTGTAGTGGTTGCAGTGTCCTTCTATTCCCCTTTTGAACAGATTGTGAAGAAGTTGAATTTTGTAGTATGAGATACTACCTTGTGACACTTTTTAGGTGGAACAATAGTTGAAAATACCTCTGGTATTCTGTAGAGATGACTCCCTAAATAAACAATGACACTGCGGGGTTGAGACTCATAAACAACATGGCGTCTCCACATATATGGCTGGCCCAAGAGAACATCACATACATCCAGTGGGACAACATCAAATAATACCTCATCCTTGAAGGGATGGATGCTGTATGACAATCGACACTTTTGGCTGACACGAAGATCTCATCCTTGGCGAAGCCACCCAATGCTGTATGGTTGTGGGTGTGGTTTTGTCGACAATTCCAACTATTTGACGACCTCTGCTGAGATGAGGTTCTTTTGGCTTCTGCTATCAACAATAAAATGCAGTGGGGTCCCCTTCACCCACATTTGTGAATGAAAAAGGCACTCCCCCTCTTCATGATCTGTTGGTTCTTCTGGTTGAACTGCTGCGGTTGCGACAATAGCAGTGGGGTCTACGTCGACGATATGTATTTTACTAGTATTTTCAGAATAAGATTCTGAATCAGGGTCCGACTCCTTGTCTTTGATCTTGGCCACCAATGACTGTTTTGATCAACATTCATTGGTGTTGTGCCAGGGGATTTTGTGGAAAGCACACCATTTTTCGGTGTCCTTCTTTATCTTCCCGTGGCCCTTCTTTTCCTATGGCTTGGGCTGGTTTTCGGGAGACTGCTTGTTAGGGCCATCTTTGTCATACTTTGGTTGTTGAAAATTTGCAGACTCGAACTCCCATTTGTTCTGGTGCTTAAATTTTTGCTCGATTTTAACAACATATCGATAAGCAACACCGAGTGATGAGATGTCCAGAAAATCCATTTCAGTTTGGATGTATCTGTGTAGAGCCTCATGGTATTTCACAACCAAATGCTGTTCAGAGTCTTTGATACCCATCTTGGTGCACAAGGTATGGAAGCTATTGGTGAACTCCAGAACTGCTTGGCCCCTCTCTTGTCGCAGTGTGGTCCATCTCATGTACTAGTCCTCATAGTTCCCAACAGGGTAATACTGTTCCTTTACTGTGTCCACAAAAAAATCCCAAGTGGGATCGACCCCATATATTCTAGACTCCTCTATGGAACTTTGCTCCCAATAAGTTTCTCACCAATGTTTGACATGGGGGAGAGATTTAAGGAGTGTGAAGGTGATCTTTTCTCTGTCGGAAAAATTGTGAACAAAGAAATAACCTTCTAGCAGATTTAACCATTTGTCTAGGGCATCCACATCTATCTGAACTTCAAATATGGGAATATAAAAATTAACCTGTACCTTGAAAGGAGAGGTTCTTCCAAAGTGGCTGTTTGATGAAGATGCGCCTGTTGCTATAGGCAGGCGTTGAAGGATGTGGGAGAAATTCTCCATCATTTCATCCCTCTGTTGTGTGAGAGATTTCTCAAGCAACATATTGATAGGATCGCCTGCTCCATCATTTTTCTTTTCTTCCACCATTGAGGGTTTCTTAGGCATGCGAGAGCCATTGTCTTAAAGAGAGACAAGCTCGAGAGCCAACTTTCTATACTTGGACCTCGTCGGGAACATGCACTGAAAAAAACGATCAAGAGCAACCTGCTCTAATACCACTGATCCAGATTTATTTTCGGCAAGAAATGAGAGCGGAGATATAATAAAGAAATGCACAGAGATATCATAGATATTCAATAATATAACATAAATATATCAGAGATGCAACCATAAACACAGATATATAGTAATACATGATTTCTATTAGTGAAAGAAATGTATAGAGACTGTAAAAATACAAAGTGAAAGACTCGCTAGAATGGTGGCAACTTATCTCTAAGAAGAGATGTGACGACTACTCGCATTCGAAAGAAGATGATTACAATGAGGATATGAAAGCCTTTTTACAATAAACAGGAATGCCAAAAATCCTATACATCCAAAAACCTAACCCTAGGAGGTGAAGCGCCAAAAGTCGTGTGGGCCCCGTTTGGGTAAGTTAGTGCATCAACTCCCTGGGGTCGTAACTTTTGCATATGATCTCCGTTTTAGGCATATGATAGCCCGTTGGAAAGGTATCATTGAGGAGACTCATTTTAGGAAAAATATCGAAGGAACTTTCATATTCCAAACCTATTTTCCCAAAAACCATCGTTTAGTGTCCCAAAATGGCCCCGGAAGTTAAAACCTGCTAAAAATAGTAAATTACCAAAATTGCCAGAAAATTGTTTTGAGCCAGTTGGAAAAGGTGGGTGGCCACCGATATCCACCTAGATTAGATTTCTACTATCCCGAACCTTCTTTCCCCCACTTCCAAAAAGGAGGTTCAATCCGTTATTGGTATTATCAACTTTGTCCACAGGTTTGTTCCTGATTTTGATTTAATGGTTAAACCGATTTATAATCTTCTAAAGAAAGATCTCTCTTTTTCTTGGATAAATGACGTTGAAAATGTTTTTGTAAGGATTAATAAGGAAATTAGTTTCGCACCGGTTCTGGCGAAAACAAACTTTGAGAAATATTTTATCATATACACTAATGACACTAAGGAAGCAGTTTATGCTATTCTGTTACAATGTGATGACAAGAATAACAAAAAACTTGTAGCTTACATGAGCCAAAGTTTATCAGATGATGAGTTCAAATACTCTTATATTGAGAAACATGCTTTTTCTCTTGTTAAAGCTGTAGAGAAAATTTTCCACTTTATCCTAGGCAAGCACATGTAGGTAAAAGTCCCTTTGCCTACTGTCAAGTTTTTTGCTTTCAAAAACTTATCTTTCAGGGAAGTTTGCACATTGGCTTGCCAAAATCCAAGAGCATGATTTAACCATCATGACTTCAAAAATAATTAAGGTACGAGACTTATCCCTTCACTTAGCTCAACATGCTGAAGCAAGTGAAGATATTGTCGATCATGATAATCCTCTTTCAACAGTGTTTTATATTAAGAGTCAAACCCTTTCCATAGCTGAACATCCTTGGTATAAAAATGTGGTGTATTACTTGCAATATCAGAAATGCTCATGTGACTTAGATACTCGTCAAAGGATAAGACTCTGTATTTAGTATTCCAGATATATTATTTTAGGAGACTTTTTGTTTAGGAGGTTTGCTGATGGTATATTACTTCGATGCGTGAATAATGAGGAAGCACATAAATTGTTACAGGAAACTCATGGATATTCAAATTATGTTATTCACATTGGTGACCACTTTTCTGCTAAATCTACTGTGTTATTCACATTGGTGACCACTTTTCTGCTAAATCTACTGCTTTTAAAATCATCAGAAAAGGTTATTATTGGCCTTCAATTTTTCAAGATTCTTATAAATTCACAAGATCTCGTGACAAGTGCCAAAAATTCGTTGGGAAAGAATGTCTTTCTGCTATGCCTTTACAACTTGTCCTCCCTGATTTTCCTTTTTCTAAATTGGGTCTGGACTTTATTGGTCCTATTAATCCTCCGTCTTCAGTAGGGCAGGCTTTTATCTTGATAACCATGGATTATTTCACTAAGTGGGTTGAAGCTGTCCCTCTTAGGCACTCACAGGATGAACACGTAATTTCTTTCTTGGAAACTAATATCTTCTCCAGATTTGGCATTCCTTTAGATATTATTACAGACAACGGTCTCTCTTTCATTTCCGCTAAATTGACTCAAATTTTAGCTAAATTGGGGGTCAAACATTTCACCTCATCAACTGATTACCCTCAAGGAAATGGGCAAGCCGAGTCTACTAACAAAAAACTGGTTAGGATCATAAAGAGGCTCATTGAAGATAAGCCTCATCAATGGCACACCCTCCTCACTTACGCCCTTTGGGCAGATCACACTACCACCAAGGTAAGCACATGTTGCACTCCCTTTCAGCTTTTCTGTGGTCAAGAAGCCATCCTGCCTACTGAGCTGGAACTTTATTCTCTACGACTGATGCTACAGACCGAAGAATTAAATTCTTCCAATGTCCCTCAAAGGATAAATGCACTATTAGCCTTAGAAGAAAAAATAATGTTTTCCTTGGAAAACATAAAGAGAAGAGAACAAACCGTGAAGAAATATTTTAAAAAACGAGCAAAATATGTCAAATTTGAAGTAAATGAGAAAGTATTGCTTTGGGACTCAACCCATGCTGATAGAGGAAGACATTCAAAGTTTCAGAAATTATGGCTAGGTCCTTTCAAAATCCCTTTTGTCCTAGGCACAAATTCTTATCTTCTAAAAGACTTGGAAGAGAGATTGTTTTCCTATAGTACCAATGATTCCCACATGAAAAATTATGTGGAACCATCTTGAATGATAAATTCTACATGGAAATCACTGTTGTGTATAGTTTTCTATTTTGCTATTTTGTTTTGCTTTATTTAATTGATTGTTCATTTTATGTTGTTTCATTTCTTCCATTTCAATTTCTGCGGTTTTCCTTTTGTTTACCAGAAATAATTTTTGGATCAGTTTCACCACAACGATGCCATTCTGTAAGTATTGTTGATCAATAACAATTAAGTTACACAACTGTCATGATTTCCTCCTTTTAGACATCGCTGAAATTGCTTTCTCCTCCAATACTGCTGTTAGATAAATGATTTGATTTTCTTCCCTACTTCATGCTATCCCTTTCTTCCCTCCATCCTGAGATCCAAAAGAGCATACCAAAAAATTTCTCCTTAAAACAAGAAACACTTTAGATATTATTTTCGGGATTAACTGCGTAGTGTAAGTCATTAATCTATGACCCATATTCATGAGTATTAGTTGCAACTGACCAAT